>BCNH02000006.1:7352478-7398560 GCA_001662345.2 Metrosideros polymorpha var. glaberrima
ATATATATATATATATATACCCCCATATTTGGCGAGCATTGCAGAATTTCTAGCTCATGAGTTAGAGGGTAATGGTATAGTTTCTATGAATTAAGTGCAAACTACTATGAATCATGGCTATTTGCATATATCAAAAGTTTGGACTTAAGCCGGTTTATGAGACTGACAAATTATTTCATGAGCTTTTAGATAACAGAGTCTCGCATCGGTAATCCTGGATAACAAAAAAGAGTAAATATTTACAGCATTATATGCTAATTTATGACGATGCAAACACATGTTTCGATTCATATGGCTCCAGCCAAAAGTTCCATAAACCTCCACATGCCGGACATCTACTCTTGTGTCTCAGGGTTATCAATAAAAGAAGAGGAAATCACATTTTTGTGATGAAATCAATCTTAGGAGTATATTATTCGCAACTTACGATGTTTTGTAACGGACGATGACAAAATATGAATTGATCTATGAATTACTAAATACACGGGGTGACAAACCCAAATTTTTGTCATTAGATTTTGGGTTAATATCAGGAAATTTTTCAAACTGGTATATTCAAAACAAATTTACCTCAAACCGATTTTTAGGTACAAAAAACCTCAAATTGCTATACTTGTAATATATATTTACCCTCTAATAGCTTCCATCAAAATTTAAATGAAATTGTCAAGCTGTATGATACATGACAATAACTTAATTGACACAGCAAGTTCGTGAAAATCCGTATTATTTTTGGATAAATTTGTCACAGGGGTACTAATTTAGGGTTTTTTGTGACCCAAAAATTAGTTTGGAGAAAATTTGTCATGTGTATATCAATTTGTGATTTTTGGTGACCCAAAATATAGTTTGCGATAAATTTGTTATATGTGTACTGATTTTGACTTTTTTGTTGTATTAATTATCAGATTTTTCGCTACACAAAAAAATTTGTGGAGAGCTCACTGAGGTCGACAGCTCATTGGGGCGCCACCATAGTAGTGATCGGCAAAATATCCGCTTAGAGTGATCTTACTCAGCACCCTCCAAAGATCTTAAGCTCCGGGACGAGCAAATCTATCCCTACAAGGCTACAACCCCATCGATGCGTCGGCAACTCGTGGTTCTCTCCACACAAGGCGGCAATGCCCAAGGGGCACATAGGCCAGTAGTCAAAAGCTTGTTCACGAGATCCCCTGGCCGATCGTGTCGCGCCGTGCGTTTTAGTTCACATCAATGACAAACCAAAGCAAATCCTAAATGGACCCCGCGTACGCCCCATATTTAGGAATCACAATGCAATTTGTAGCGGTCCGTAACACGATGGCGTCGACAAGTCGTGGGTGGGAGGAGCACCACCACCGCGCTTCGGCCTTTGATCGTACGCGGTTCTGATAAACCCAACAAGAGGGACTCTAAAAAAAAAAAAGTTAACGAGAAAAGGTAGAAATAAAAAAATAAAAAAAAGAGAGGAAAAAAAGAGTGGGGGCAGTGTTGGGGATGGAGAGGGCGAGATCAAGTTCGCCTCCTCGTTGCCGACAGGGGCGCGGTGGGCCCCGCTCGCTTCCCTCCCATCCTTTCAGTACAAAAACTCAAACCCACGCATGACTTCTTCGGTCGATCGGGGCCCCACCCCCCAGCTCTCTCGCGATCTTCCCCCTCTCCGAAGCGAGCGCGTGCGCACACGTATGGCTCGGCTTCTTCACACGAGATGCGATGCCACCATAAAGTTTTCGCCTTTTTATCTTCATCTTTCGATTCGATTAATGAAATTCTCCAACTTTTAAAAGATGCGCCCAATTCGATCCCAAACTTTCAATTTGATTCTTGAAAACTTTACGTCGAACGTGTTGGGAATAATATCCTTCTCGTATTTGCGATGGGTTTAATTTAGATCAAACACACTCTCCGTACTTGTTGTCGATAACGATTTCAGCGTGATTTTTCCCCTCAGTCTTCCTATTTTGATATGAACTTTTGTTGGTCGATGGGGCTCTGGACTCGCATTGACGAAGTGGGTTGAGTTATCGAGAGTGTCTACGTAAAAGTAATCGAGGTGAAGAAATGATATCTATTTTAAAATGAGTGGTATGCGTAGGGAATAGACGGATAATGATTCTAGTGTCACGTTTGACGATTGATTAGCATCGGAAAAGACTATGTTAGTGATAAATCGATCTGAGAACGACACAGCACACTTTAAAAAGTCATGGAACTTAATTGAATCGAAGTTCGATGATAAATTTGCACATTGAGCAAAAGTTTAGAGACACAATTGAACCAATGGCATAGCACATGAGTAATATAATTAGGAACTGATGATGTTGTTAGTCGACATTATTGAAAATGAGAAATACAATGTAAATGATGCACACACAAAAGGTAAAGTTGGTGTTACTGTTAGTGGTCCTATATATATGGTCGAAAGTGGTCCTATACTTGATTGCGACAACAGAAAGGAAATGAGAATCCAAGTATCAAAAGAAATCTCCAAACATTAAACATGTCCCTGAGAGGAGTAAAGTAAGTTCTCTGGCCAGGAAAAAAAGAAGAAAGTAATAAATTAAGGTCAGAGAAATTAAACTAATTATTTCTTAGTTTTATGGACACTAGACCTATTATGTTGATTTAAACTTTTGTGTGAAGGTGAGTCCAATTAAATTGGAATCTCTCTTAACAATCTCCTAAAGTAAAGATATTAGGCATCTACTGCACGTTTCTAATAAATGGTCACATAATCGATGATTGATTGGCGGCCCACTCTCAAAGTAAATCTCACGGCCAACGTGGTAGATATGTTGATGGGTTCGTGTTTAAATTCTCTCTTGACGATCTCTACAAATGAAGATATTGGACTCGAGTACATATGTAAATTTCCAAAAGAATATTGTCCTCACAATGTTATTAAACTAGTGGGATAGTCGTGAAATTTGCCCTATCTTCATTTGACCAAGGTGAACATCAATCCTTTTACCATTCTTACTGGCCAAAAAGAGACATTCTCTTATTATTCCTGTTAGATAAGATAGCGAGGAAAGTGATGTACGCTAGTTCAATGTGGACGGTGAGAGTCATGTCTGGCCACCCACCACGTGAATGAGAACCGTTTGCATAAACATATAGAACTATAAAATATTTTGAAACTCTAAGATGTTAGTCTAATTTGTTAGGTGACCGAAGTTTCTCGATTCGGGCATGTCGTGATGTATTACAATTGGGTGATTGGTCACTATTTAGAATAAGCATGAAGTCTCTCTCCTCCCGAAAATATAGAGATATATAAGATCCATTTGTTTCACCAAAGATAAATAATTTGAAAAACATTTCTTTAAAAACAATCGCTTATATCGTTTGAAATAATTAGTCATTAAAAAATACTTTCATTTTCGACAACAATTTTTATTTAAACATTTGCGTGGACGATGAATTTTTTTTTCATTCATTCATTTTTTAAGCGATACGAGTGACCATTTTTAGAAAACTAAAACCGAATAGTGACCGTAAAAATCAACAACTTTGGTTGCACATGACACATAAAATTGAATCTATACGGGTATCATTCCCTCAAAAGACTGTAGCTTTAGGAATCTATTCCGTGAATGGTGTTAGGTTGCTCTTGCCAAAATAAGATCAAGAAAAGGTTCACTTATTTTGCCCATTAATGGTATATTGGTACCGTATCGTACCCGTACCATTTTCCCATATGCAACTTTAAAAACGCAGTGGCTACTGGCTATATTTTATTTATACAACTGACAATAGACACAATCTGATATTTAGCACGAGAAAATATAGGATATATCTATTCTCTGTGAGCTCAGATGGAAACCCACCTGAAAAATCCACGAGTGTTATGGTGCATTTTGCAGTAGATCACCGAACATTATTTTCCACTATCTGGCCTGCTAAATTTTTATTTTTTTCCCAATCAATACATTTTAACCAGAATTTAACCAATTTTCAAATTAAATGTTAACATAATGGCCATCTGACTAATTTTTTCTATGCCATGCCATTGCCACGTGGACGACACGGTGTGCGTCAATTGTAAAGAAATAAAAGTTTAGTGCACTTGAGAAGTGAATAAAAAATTCACAAAACTTGATTGCAAAATTCTATAAAGCTTAGTACCGAGAAGGTTAGTAGTGCGTAGCCCCTTATCTATATTGATTTTGCATATTGAAAGAGGATATTGACCAATTAAATTTTATAACAACTAAATAGTAACTATCAATTGTAATAACACTACTTGAGTAAATTATTCATGGAAATAACTAATTAATGACACGTTATTAGATACTTACCAATTTTTAGGATTTTATGGGGCTATACCTATTTTCGATTTTTTACTTTTTGCTGATCTTGTAGTTTTTGCAGGTCGATTCATTGAACACAAAATATGCCAAACTTCTTAAAATATTGTGCAAATATTAACATGTAAATCGCTTCTATCTTTTCATAACGTTTAACACTCATGACACTTTTTCATTTCAAAATATTGAAAGAAAATTTAGAAAGAGAAGTTATGGGGGAAATTGTTCAATCAGTCTTAATCTATTGTACGGGATGCCAATTCAGCTCTAAAATTTTCAATTTTACTAATTTAGTCATAGACCTTTGCGCAAATTTCAATATAGTCATTATAACCAATTTTCATAAAAAATTATTGATGTGACTTTTTGCCATGTAAGACAGTAGGTAATGATTGGACCATCACACCAATGACTTTCGACAAATATTAATCGAAATAAATAAATGACTGAATTGGTATTCTTAAACAAGTTTAGGACTAAATTGATAAAAGTGAAAGTTATGACTAAATTGACATCCTTAAATAAGTTTAGGACTAATTTCCCAAAAGTTATAGGCAAAGAGTAAATTCCACGACGAAACAGACCATGGCAAGATAACCTCAAAGTGCCTAATGAGGATTGATTGGATGCTCCTCGTGTTGAAGGTTCATTAGCAATTAGCAATGCTCGCCATAAGTAACATAATTTTCGTTTAGTTAACTACGAACTAGATCCACCAAATTTAGCAGACCCATCAAATCATCCATCTACCAACATAGAATCTCTTGGCTATATTCCCGCACCCATTCTAGACTAAACAGGAAGCTCCCTTTAGCTTCGTTAGAAATAAATTTACAACAGCTTATGGAGCCAACAGCCACCAACCCAATAATCTAATGCACGCGCTTCATTTAATAGTTGCTGCGAGCTATGTGAGGACACACCACGTATATAGGCGCTAGAGGGAGAAAGACTCGAAGAGCAAAATAATGGGATATTATAGATAGAGACACAAGCATAATATACTCCTTAGGCAAAAGGTGGGCTACAAGAACCCTAATTTTGACTGGTGAAGATCGATGAATAGAATACTGAAAATAAGAAAGAAACATTAACCGATAGTTCGAGGGTATTGTACGTCGCAATAACATAACTAAAACACATAGCGCCCATGGCTTTGTAGCCGAAAATAACAAGTGTTGGTAATAGGTTTTGTTCACATCCATAATCCAAATCAACTTGAAAAGACCCTCCATACGGTTACATCTAAATAAAGCTTCATAGGAAAATGATAAGTATCGCTCGCTAAGACACTGGTTACTAGAATTTAAAGGAGAACATGTACCTCCTGAAAAGCCTAGGCAGGCATAATAATTAGGGGAGAGGCTAAGGCGCACGCACATCTATCATAGATATTCCAAAGTGTGGTCGTGATGCTCACGTGAGTGAGTGGCTTGCTTTTGTGCTTGTTCTTCTTTATTGAACTTCTCTCTTAATGAACTTTTTGGGCGATTTGACTAATTGGAAAGAGCTGCTGACATAAAGATCACTTGTCCCCTGGTTACAGCTAATACAGAGCACACCCCATTGTAAATTAATTATTCAGGCCATGGATGAGGACATGATTGCGTGCTCCCTCTCTCTCTCCCTCCCTCTCCTCCCTCGAGTAAATATTGTGTGCGGTTGATGAGTTCGAGGGAAGAAGATGCGAGTTTTCGAGAAATGGAAGACACGAGCATTGGGAAGCGTAGGGTTTGATGTATTGTATTATACATTTTTTTTTTTGGGTCGAAATATTATGCATTAAGAAATGGAAATAAAACTGGGTCTTAGGCAAAAATGAGTAAGAGGGCAGTTTTAGTTAAGATCTGATGATGCCCTAGTGGGCTGCAAATGCCTTGTTTTGGAATAAACAAAAGTATTTGTTACGGGTTTATCGAGGCACGAACACTGCAAACCAAACAAGAAAAGACCTACTTTAAATTTCTTGCCCTAGAGTCTGCATGTCCAAAGAATGTGTAATCCCAAAGGCATGTCTTATCACTCCTTTTCTTTTCTATCTTGCCTGGTCAAAATAAAGAGGAATAATATAGAAAACGTACATGCAACAGCAACGCCTGTCCTTTCGATGTCTTTGAGAGAGAGAGAGAGAGAGAGAGAGAGAGAGGTCATTGGGCGAGCAAGTCAAGCTGGGGAAGACATCTAGACACGCTCCAAGGTTCTCTAGGGCCTGTCTCGGATCGATTCTCAAAGTCTCATGTCATCCCACATCGCCTTGGTATTTGTTTTTGTCTGTGTCCCTCTCTATTCACACTCGTCCATTCCCTAGCGGGTTTTAGCTTTTCTAGGGTTTGGACAACCTTTTTTGTTTGCTCTAAAGTGATGACCATGGAGAAACTATATTCAAGATACTTCAAAAGGAGTGAGAGATTCATTTCGAAGCCCTCACTATAGCATGAATGAGCACCTTCATCTATCGTTATCCATATTTATCATGAAATAATACACGTGATTTTTTTTCAACACAGTCATTGAAATATATTTGCAATTAAAAGGTTAGAACATCTACAGAGAAACCTTATTGGGACACAAATTCTCGATTCTAATTATTCATAAGTGTTTAATATTTTCAAAAATTAAAGATCCTTTTCACATTTGGTTACTTAACAAGTTTCCCAAAGCCACCAGTGTTTAAAATTCACGTACAAATATATATTGAGCAACGGTTTTTGAGTATAGCCTTATGAAAGAAGTTTTAAATAAGAAACCTAAAACACAAAAAGAATGAAATCGAGCAACGTAGAAACAGAGACAAATAGTTTCACGGTTGAGTACGGGATTCAAATGAACCGTCAAGACATTATTCAATTATGGTAAGTCCCTTAAGTATGTTAGCGTCATCTTCATTATTAATTTGAAGATTATGTCCCTGAAGAAGTCATATTGATTCTCTTCTGTTTGTTTCTCTCGTTCAGTCAGGTATACATTCCAGGTGAGATAACATTGGGTGATGTGTTGTTTTGCCATTTCTAAACAGTCATGCCCCAGAACTTGGACATGATCATGCTATGAAACGTTGTTCAAAACTTTCGTACTAGACACACAGAAGCACGTGGGGGTCAACGGATTCCCTTTAATTTCCTCCACTTGGAAGCGTTGAGTTTTTTCTTTTGCTTCTCAAGCCTCTATTAACAAAATAATATTCTATAAATAAAAAAAGAAGAAGAAGGAGAGACATGACTGCGAACTTTGACCAATACCTTGCCTCTACTTGACAATCAGTACCTGACTTGTCTTGAAAATAAAGTTTGAGATTTGGGGTGCTTACTGGCTACTACTTAGACTACCTCAAGAACTTGGTTCATGCAAAGAGGGAGGTTTTAGATTCTTCCGATTCTCACTCGATGTAACTGCTTAAGATAGAATATTAGAATGTGATTACTTATAAACCTTCTAATGTCAGAGTGGATTGTTAGTCTTTGATCATACTTAGGAAATGAACTTAGTTTAGTGCGTGAAGATCAACTCGTGCACTAGACCTTTATACGCTAAAACACAGTCATGAGGCTTAGATGGAAGTGCTCCCGTGACTAATCAAATGGAAACCCGTCGTCAATAGATCGGATAAAATTTGGAGTACTCATTTTCACATCGGGGCCATTGCACTTTTTACTATGCTCTAGAAACTAAAGTCTTCTTACAAACAGTTTTATCTCAATAATGATAACAAGAACCAGAAGCAAACCCAATTATCATGTAACAAAAAAATAACGAGAAACCATATAAAATAAGGGGGTTATAGAAAAGGAAAAACTTTCGGCACATGACAAGAAAATCTTCATACCCTCGTCCTTGTTAAACTAGTATGCACTCCGCCATTTTGAAAAGAAACGTCTTCACTAAACAGACATCATCCTTTTTAATCTTTGGTCGCGGCCAGCGAACTTTTACCACGTAGAGCATGAGAAAAGGGCCTTCGGATCGAACACCAAGAAACTTGTCTACGTCGCTTATAGGTCTATCTTTTGAGCGAGGGTTTCGATATCAACATGAGCCATAGAGTAAGATTAAATTCGTCGGAGTTTGGGTTCCACTCATGACATCCGTTGGCACCGGCTCGAAACCCCACCCCTTAACCAAATAAAAAAATGTCAATAAAGTATAGTAGATTCAATAAAAAAAAAAACCAGACACATAAGACTTACCAAGCTCTGGGTATTATGTGGTTAGTGTTTTTGGCAACGAGAAGATGACAAAGATTAGTCGTTCGAGATTTGCTAAGCCCGAGGGACACGAATCAATTCTATAACACCTAGAGATGCTTCTCCTGTTATAGCCATTGGTCACCGCCCTCCAGCCAAGCCCTCTTTCTGGGCACACTCGATATTAATTTTTAATCAACATAGGGCACGTGAAAAGCCGATTTCGCCACCGCCTTTTCCATTGTTTAGTCTCCTCTTTCGGGGGTATTTTGGCGATTCTCCCAGAGCCCGCATAAAGATTTAGCTTCTCCAAGATAAATTCCTATTGATTAAGTGATCTCCCACATGATTTTACGTGAAGAGAGCTATATACATATTCCTTTTAGATCTGCTCAAGATAATGTGTATAGTATAAGCTCGCCACCCCCCGCTCATTCAACATGGCATTATTCAAAGCTTAGGTCACATGCAAGCGAGTTAAATAACTTGGAAAAGGATTGATTATAGAAATGATTAATGCGTGGATCCTTGTGTTCACATATTCCTGAGAAAACATATAAGTAAACCGGCGCATTTCTCGAATATTCGCACGCATAGGGCTCGGGTCATTATATTAATCAATAATGAGATGGGTGATTGTTATAAATCTACAAAAATAATTTCTGCTTCTAGCATTGAGTTGCAACCCTGGCATGTGAGGGGATCTTGGGATTGAGTCTCTAACCTTTGCTTCCAGCTCTGCATTTGGGGTTTTGTCCTCCTGATCCAATCGTCGACGATGACCAAGAATCTTTAAAGTTGTCATGCCCCGAAGCATACGTAGATTGGTTCTTTTTATTATTATAAGGTTAATTTAAGGCAAAATTCTAGGCTAGTATCTTGACATGGGGAAATTAGAACCAACATATCGGACCTGGACCTGGACCCGGTGTAATTAAGAGAGGAAGAATTATATGGTGATAAATATTTAGGAGGAATATAAGTAATGCTTTCAAAAGAGCTAGAAGTTAACAAGTTAGGAAAAACAAAGAATTTGACTTCAACATGTAATAGGGCATGTAAACTTTAGTGATTATATGGTCAATCAAGTACAAAAGATGGATTCCAATGTAAATGGCTCCCACCACCCCCAATTCTGCCTAAAAGCACTAGAAAACTAGACACGGAATCTCTCGTGTGCAGAAAAACGTTCTATATTGAACAAACTATTCCGTTCTAACTTCTATATATGCCCAAATTCATCGATGTCCGAAAAGAAAAACATCTACCTTAGTATGAATTGAGAATCGTGGTTGGGACATCAAATAGTATAGCTAGTGTGAAAATTCACGAGCTAGACTTTTTCCATACAAGTAGAAAGGATAGAGATGTGCGATTAAACTCTTTTCAGAATACAAGCTCGAGAGTCCTGCATTAGTTGCTGAATATACGATTTCACCTACAGCTACTACTGTGAGACCTTTGCCCGAGCAACGGTCCAAGAGCCAAGATTCGGGACAGGCGACCTTGTGACCGCAACCCCCCGCTAGCGCATGAACGATGCTGGCTTACCGTGCTTCAAACTCGTGAAATGGTGGACTTTGGGAAGATAATTGCCCGTTTAAGAACAAGGCCCAGCAACACAAATCCGGCTAAAGCTAAAAGATTGTTGGTGTTTGGGAGAAGAGCCCAGCATGTGGGTTTGAGTTGTCCACATTGTGGCCCAAAAGGCCCAGCATGCATTAAAGCTTAACAGATGAGGAGGAACAAGTCATTCGACAAGCCCATATTTTCTAATTTCTCCTAGGGATAAAAAGGTATTGACGTCAAAATTTAAGAATTTATAGATTCCGTTTGTTTCCTGAAGCATATGTAGATTGGTCCTTTTTATTATTATAAGGTTAAATGATGGCAAAATTCTAGGCTAGTAACTTGACAAGGGGAAATTAGAACCAACATATCGGACCTGGACCCGAACCCAGTGTAATTAAGAGAGGAAGAGTTATATGGTGATGAATATTTAGGAGGAATGTAAATACTGCTTTCAAAAGAGCTAGTAGTTAACAAGTTAGGAAAAACAAAGAATTTGACTTCAACATTTAATAGGGCATGTAAACTTTAGTGATGATATGGTCAATCAAGTACAAAAGATGGATTCCACTGCAAATGGCTCCCACCACCCGCAATTCTGCCTAAAAGCACTAGAAAACTAGACACGGAATCTCTCGAAGCGTTCTACGTTGAACAAACTATTCCGTTCTAACTCCCTGGACCATGAAGTTTGTTTTTTTAATTTATTGTTGTTTGTCCACGAGATAGTGTGCGGTTATTCGAAGAGGTCCAAAGGATAAACTTACAAAAGTTTATCTTCTTTTGATGCAGCATTCACAAACTTGCGATTGGGTTTTATATTTCCGTTTTCATTGTGATATTTTTCCATCAAATCTTTTATTCGGACGAAGTTTGAACACGAATTGACCGTTGTTCAATCAAGGGGATGAACATTTAGCATTTATCTCTTATCAATGTATATCATTGATCTGAAATGACCACGTACATTTTAGTAAACCCTTTTCGGTGCATTATTTTTGGGTTCGAATGGTGTTATCAAAGGTTACAGATGGTGGGAGAATTATCTCATCGCTAATTGAGAAAAGAATCATTGAAATGTCAATGCTTGGCTTTAATTCTGTGGATTGAATTGAAATTGAAATGCCAATTGTTGCAGATAGAGCTCGTTCCATCACATGAAGATCGAGGCTGCGTCTTTAATGCTACCCAGTTTTCATTTTACTTGTAGGAATTAAAGAAGCAACTCAAATCCAGACCTTTTAGAGAGAGAGAGAGAGAGAGAGGCGGAGTGGAAGCCAGAGGAATCTATCAAGAGCAATTGCCATCGGAAATGTAGTCCCCTCGGACGATTTCGTCATTTCTGGCGCCGATTTTGGGGCTGCATTCGGTGCGACTGTAGTTGAAGAAGCTCTTTCCTTGCTCTGTATTGAGTCATCGAGGGAGTAAATCTTATCCGAGCAGGTCGCTCCGCTTTCCTCTATTTCTGGGTTGCTGTTTTTAGCTTTTGGGCGAGGCACAGCTTTCAGTTTCAGAGGATGCAAATCATGAAATTGTGGGATCCTCGGATGAAGAACGAATTGAGTAAAGGAGATCCTAACCATCAGTTCTTCGTCAGCATCATCAATGGATGGCACGAGCGAGGTCACGGAAGAAACCGTGCGAATGCCCGCACTAGATCAGCTCCAGTGCCTGATTTGGAAAGAGACATTCTCTCTCCAAATCCAGGGGGCTCGTCGACGAAGAGCGGCCTTTCAATATTTGTCGGGGAGCAAGGATTCCATGAAGAGAGCTAGAGAGAGACTGAGATAGAGAGAAAAAATATAATGTGAGTTGTGGAGAAGGAGAAGAAACTCGCATCATCGCAAGCTCGTATTTGGGACATTTCTCTGGGCTGGTAAGCTCCTCCACTCTTTCTTATTTTGTTTTGGCCGAGAGGTGTCGTTTCTCTTGGCCATCCTAGACTTTGTCCTACTTTTTCCGGTCGAGAGAAATGGAGAAGAAAGACGTCGACTAGGAGGATGGTTGGGCGCCTGGGTCTGTGGCTGACCTTGGAGTTTCGATGCTTTAGTGCCTTTTGGTGATTTAAACTCGTGGGCACTAATTCTACACTAATTGAGAAAGTAGTAGAAAAATGCGTGAGGTTGTCTATGATATTTATAGACATTGATGATACATGTTATTCCTATTTAACTCGTTAATATTATGGGACAATGAGAAAGTTGATAGACATTTTTGCCTGATAGGTCATCTAAAAGAATGCCAAAAAATTATTCATTCAGTTTTCACGGCTCCACTTAGGTGCATAATAAAATATTTTTCTCAGACTCTTTAACCTATCAAATGCATCTGGAAAGTGTGCTAACTAAGAAAGTGGTAGAAAAATGTGTGAGGTTGCCTATGATATTCATAGGCATTGACGATACATGATATCTCTATTTAACTGGTTGATATTATAGAATAATGAGGAAGTTTATAGACATTTTTGCCTGATAGGTCATCTAAAAGAATGCTAGAAAAATTATTCATCCGATTCTCATGACTCCATTTAAGTATATAACAAAATGCTTTCCTCAGGCTTTTTAACCTATGAGATGCATCTGGAAAATGTGCTAATTGAGAAAGTGGAAGAAAAAAGTGTGAGGTTGAATATGATATTTATAGGCATTGATGACACATATTATTCATATTCAATTGGTTGACATTATAAGACAATAAGGAAGTTGATAAACATTTTGCTCGATAAGTCATCTAAAAGAATGCTAGAAAAATTATTCACCCAGTTCTCATGGCTCCACTTAATTGCATAAGAAAATGCTTTTCTCAAACTCTTTAATTTATGAGATGCATTTGGAAAGTATGCTAATTGAGAAAGTGGTTGAAAAATGCGTGAGGTTGTCTCTGATATTTATAAGCATTGATGATACATGTTATTCCTATTTAACTGGTTGATATTATAGGACAATGAGGAAGTTGATGGACATTTTTGCCTAATAGTTCATCTAAAAGAATACAAGAAAAATTATTCATCCGATTTTCATGGCTACACTTAAGTGCATAATAAAATGCTTCTCTCAGGCTCTTTAACCTATCAGAAGCACTTGGAAAGTGTGTTAATTGAGAAAGTGGTAGAAAAATGCATGAGGTTGACTCTAATATTTATAGGCATTGATGATACATGTTATTTTGATTCAACTGGTTGATATTATAGGACAATGAAGAAGTTGATAGACAATTTTGCCTGATAAGACATTTTAAAAGAATGCTAGAAAAATTATTTATCCGGTTCTCATGGCTCCACTTAAGTGCATAATAAAATGCTTTTCATAGGCTCATTAATTTATGAGATGCATTTGGAAAGTGTGCTGACTAAGAAATTGGTAGAAAAATGCGTGAGGTTGTCTTTGATATTTATAGGCATTGATGATAAATATTATTCCTATTCAACTGGTTGATATTATAAGACAATGAGGAAGTTGATAGATATTTCTGCCTGATAGGTCATCTAAAAGAATGCTAGAAAAATGATTCATTCGGCTCATATGGCTCTCTTAAGTGCACAATAAAATACTTTTCTAAGGCTCTTTAATTTATCGGATGCATTTGGAAAGTGTGTGTTTGGAGAAGGTTATGGTTGCCAAAGTATTTCTTTCCTTTTTTTTTTTGGCTAAGCTTACGTACTTAGTTATTAAGTGCATATTAAAATGCTTTTCTCAGGCTCTTTAACCTATCAGATGTATTTGGAAAGTGCGCGTTTGGAGAAAGATATGGTTGCTAAAGTATTTGTTCTTTTTTTCGGTTAAGTTTACATACTTAGTTGTTAAGTGCATAATAAAATGCTTTTTTCAGGCTTTTTAACCTATCGGATGCATCTAGAATGTGTGTGTTTGGAGAAAGTTATGGTTGCTATTTGGCTAAGCTTACATACTCAGTTGATTGTATTTTGTGATGGAATCAAAGTACCCTCCCCTTTTAAGTTCATTTCACAACCATAATTTTGCATTCAAATGGAAATCTGTCAGTCAAATTTGCTTCAATTTGCTTATGTGCGTATATAGATCCATTTTCTAGGCCGTGCTGATTGTCTAAATGGCAATTCATTAGCTCTATTTTATTTGGGAAGAATGATCTTTTTGTCATAGTCCCATTAGGCATTAGCATGCGTATTGCTTAATTTAGAAATAGGGCCTGATTGTATTCAAATTAGGCCTTTTTTTTTTTACTAAAAAAGATTGTATTCAAATTGAACAACCCAATAGTTCAGCGGCCTGGTCGTCTCTCAAAAAATAATTAACTTCTCCTTTCGCACTTGTAGATTATGAAAAATTCGGTGTGGGATGAAATTGAACTATTACCTAATAACTATTAGGCCTGTGGTTTCTGTCGAAAGAGATTCAAAAGAGTTTCCGTCGAAGAGAGAATTCCGCCGCACCTGGCAAGGGTGCGCTTAGTAGGCATAAGAGTTTGTTAGGCTATCCCTCAAGTATGCAGGGAACACTATCAGAATACATATGACCTAAAACCTCTAGCTCCTTCAGCGGCTCCTCTTGCTCGCATTGGATCAGCTTCGGCACCTGATTTAAAAAGAGACGCTCTCTCTCCAAATTAGGGGGCTCGTTGACGAACAACAACTTCTCAGTAACTGTCGAGAAGCAATGATTCCATGAAGGGAGTGAGAGAGAGACGGAGATAAACAGAAAAATGTAGTATGAGTTGTGAAGAAGGAGAAGGAACCTACATCGTTGCAAACTTGTATTCGAGATGTTTCTCTTGGCCTAGTAAGCTCCTCCACTCTTTCATGTTTTGTTTTGGTCGTGACAAACGACTTTATTGTCATTTCTCTCTGCCATCTCGGGATCTGTCCTACTTTCCTTGATCGAGAGAAATGGAGAAGAAAGACGACGGGAGGGAGGATGGTTGGGTGCCTGGCTCTGTGGCCGACCTTGGAGCTTTGTAGGTTTAGTGCCTTTTGTGATTTAAACTCGTAGGTGCTAATTCTACGTTAATTGAGAAAGTGGTAGAAAAATGCGTGAGGTTATCTCTGATATTTATAGACATTGATGATACTTGTTATTCCAATTCAACTGGTTGATATTATAAGACAATGAATAAGTTGATGGAATCAAAGTACCCTCCTCTTTTAAGTTCCTTTCACAATCATAATTTTGCATTCAAATGGAAATCTGCCCGTTAAATTTGCTTTAGCTTGCTTATGTGCGTATATAGATCCCTTTTCTAGGCCGTGCTGATTGTCTAAATGGCGGTTGATTAGCTCTGTTTTATTTGGGAAGTAGGATCTTTCTATCATAGTCCCATTAAGCATTAGGATGCGTATTGCTTAATTTAAAAATATGGCATAATTGTATTCAAATTAAGCTTTTTGTGACTAAAAGCAATTGTATTCAAATTGAACAAGCCCACGAGTTCAGCGGCCCGGTCGTTTCTCAATGAATAATTAACCTCTCCTTTAGTACTTGTAGATTATGGAAAAGTCGATGTGGAATGAAATTGAACTATTACCCAATAACTATTAGGCCTATCGTTTCTGCTGAAGGAGATTCAAAAGAGTTTCCGCCACACCTGGCAAGCATGCGCTTAGTAGGCATAAGAGTTTGTTAGGCTATCCCTCAAGTATGAGGGAACACTATCAGAATACATATGGCCTACAACCTTTAGCTCTTTCGAAAAGAGACGTTCTCTCTCCAAATTAGGGGGCTTGTCGACGAATAGCGACTTCTCAGTATCTGTCGGGGAGCAATGATTCCATGAAGGGAGTGAGAGAGAGCCGGAGATAGAGAGAAAAAAAATGTAATATGAGTTGTGAAGAAGGAGAAGGAACCTACATCGTCGCAAACTCGTATTCGAGACGTTTCTCTTGGCCTGGTAAGTTCCTCCACTCTTTCATGTTTTGTTTTGGTTGTGAGAAACGATTCTATTGTCATTTCTTTCTGCCATCTCGGGATTTGTCCTACTTTCCTCGATCAAGAGAAATGGAGAAGAAAGACAACGGGCGGGAGGATGGTTGGGTGCCTAGGTCTGTGGCTGACCTTGGAGCTTTGTAGGTTTAGTGCCTTTTGTGATTTAAACTTGTAGGCGCTAATTCTACGCTAATTGAGAAAGTGGTAGAAAAATACGTGAGGTTGTCTTTGATATTTATAGGCATTGATGATATTTGTTATTTCGATTCAACTGGTTGATATTATAGGACAATGAATAAGTTGATGGAATCAAAGTACCCTCCTCTTTTAAGTTCCTTTCACAATCATAATTTTGCATTCAAATGGAAATTTACCCGTTAAATTTGCTTCAACTTGCTTATGTGCGTATATAGATTCCTTTTCTAGGCTTTGCTGATTGTCTAAATGGCGGTTGATTAGCTCTGTTTTATTTGGAAAGAAAGATCTTTCTATCATAGTCCCATTAAGCATTAGAATGTGTATTGCTTAATTTAAAAATATGGCATAATTGTATTCAAATTAGGCCTTTTGTGACTAAAAGCAATTGTATTCAAATTAAACAAGCTCAAGAGTTCAGCGGCCTGGTCGTCTCTCAATGAATAATTAACCTCTCCTTTAGTACTTGTAGATTATGGAAAAGTCGGTGTGGGATGAAATTGAACTATTACCCAATAACTATTAGGCTTATCGTTTCTGTCAAAGGAGATTCAAAAGAGTTTCCGTCGCAACTGGCAAGGGTGCGCTTAGTAAGCATAAGAATTTGCTAGGCTATCCCTCAAGTATGGAGGCAACACTATCAGAATACATATGGTCTACAACCTCTAGCTCCTTCGGTAGCTTCTCTTGCTCGCATTGGATCAACTTTGGCACTTGATTCGAAAATAGACATTCTCTGTCCAAATCAAGGGGCTCGTCGACGGATAGTGACTTTTCAGTATCTGTCGGGGAGCAATGATTCCATGAAGGGAGTGAGAGAGAGAGACAGAGATAGAGAGAAAAAAATGTAATGTGAGTTGTGAAGAAGGAGAAGGAACCTGTATCCTTGCAAACTCGTATTCGAGAGTTTCTCTTGGCTTCGTAAGCTCCTCCACTCTTTCATGTTTTGTTTTGGTCGTAAGAAACGACTCTATTGTCATTTTTCTTTGCCATCTCGGGATCTGTCCTACTTTTCTCGATCGAGAGAAATGGAGAAGAAAGACGACGGGCGGGAGGATGGTTGGGTGCCTAGATCTTTGGCCGACCTTGGAGCTTTGTTGGTTTAGTACCTTTTGTGATTTAAACTCGTAGGCGCTAATTCTACGCTAATTGAGAAAGTGGTAGAAAAATGCGTGAGGTTGTCTCTGATATTTATAGACATTGATAATACTTGTTATTCCAATTCAACTGGTTGATAATATAGGACAATGAATAAGTTGATGGAATCAAAGTACCCTCCTCTTTTAAGTTCCTTTCACAATCATAATTTTGCATTCAAATGGAAATCTGTCTGTTAAATTTGCTTTAGCTTGCTTATGTGCATATATAGATTCCTTTTCTAGGCCGTGCTAATTGTCTAAGTGGCGGTTGATTAGCTCTGTTTTATTTGGGAAGAAAGATCTTTCTATCATAGTCCCATTAAGCATTAGGATGCGTATTGCTTAATTTAAAAATATGGCATAATTGTATTCAAAGTAGGCTTTTTGTGACTAAAAGCGATTGTATTCAAATTAAACAAGCCCAAGAGTTCAGTGGCCCAGTCGTCTCTCAATGAATAATTAACCTCTCCTTTAGTACTTATAAATTATGGAAAAGTCGGTGTGGGACGAAATTGAACTATTAACCAATAACTATTAGGCTTATCGTTTCTACCGAAGGAGATTCAAAAGAGTTTCCGCCACACCTGGCAATGGTGCGCTTAGTAGGCATAAGAGTTTGCTAGGCTATCCCTCAAGTATGGAGGGAACACTATCAGAATACATATGGCCTACAACCGCTAGCTCCTTCGGCAGCTCCTTTTGCTCACATTGGATCAGCTCCGGCACTTGATTTGAAAAGAGATGTTCTCTCTCCAAATCAGGGGGCTTGTCGACGAATAGCAACTTCTCAGTATTTGTCGGGAAGCAATGATTCCATGAAGGGAGTGAGAGAGAGAGAGACGGAGATAGAGAAAAAAATGTAGTGTGAGTTGTAAAGAAGGACAAGGAACCTGCATCGTTGCAAACTTGTATTCGAGACGTTTCTCTTGGCTTGGTAAGTTCCTCCACTCTTTCATGTTTTGTTTTGGTCCTGAGAAACGACTCTATTGTCATTTCTCTCTGCCATCTCAGGATCTGTCCTACTTTTATCGATCGAGAGAAATGGAGAAGAAAGAGGATGGGCGGGAGGTTGGTTGGGTGCCTAGGTCTACGGCTGACCTTGGAGTTTCGTTGGTTTAGTGTCTTTTGTGATTTAAACTCGTAGGCGCTAATTCTCCGCTAATTGAGAAAGTGGTAGAAAAATGAGTGAGGTTGTCTTTGATATTTATAGACATTGATGATACACGTTATTCCTATTCAACTGGTTGATATTATAAAAAAAAATAAGGAAGTTGATAGACATTTTTTCTTGATAAGTCATCTAAAAGCCAGAAAAATTATTCATCCGGTTCCATGGCTCAACTTGAATGCATAATAAAATGCTTTTCTCAGGCTCTTTAACCTATCAGATGGATATGGAAAGTGTGCTAATTGTGAAAGTGATAGAAAAATGCGTGAGATTGTCTCTGATATTTATAAGCATTGATGATAATGTTATTCCGATTCAATTGATTGATATTATAGGACATTAAAGAAGTGGATATACATTTTTGCCTAATATGTCATCTAAAATAATGTCGAAAAAATTAATTATCCGGTTCTCATGGCTTTGTTAAGTGCATAATAAAATGCTTTTCTCAGGCTCTTTAATCGATGAGATGCATCTGGAAATGTGCTAATTGAGAAAATGGTAGAAAAATGTGTGACGTTGTCTCTGATATTTATAGGCATTGATGATACTTGTTATTCCTATTCAACTGATTGATATTATAGGACAATGAGGAAGTTGTTATACATTTTTGTCTGATAGGTCATCTAAAAGAATGCCACAAAAATTATTCATCGGGTCATCATATTTCCACTTAAGTGCATAATAAAATGCTTTTATCAGTCTCTTTAACCTATGAGATGCATTTGGAAAGTGTACTAATTGAGAAAGTGGTAAAAAAATGCGTGAAGTTGTCTATAATATTTATAGGCATTGATGATGCATGTTATTTCTATTTAACTTGTTGATATTATAGGACAATGAGGAAGTGGACAGATATTTTTGCTTGATAGGTCATCTAAAAGAATGCCAAAAAAATTATTCATCCGGTTCTCATGGCTCCACTTAAGTGCATAATAAAATGATTTTTTTTAGGCTCTTTAACTTATCATATGCATATGGAAAGTGTGCTAATTGAGAAAGTAGTAAAAATGCGTGAGGTTGTCTATGCTATTTAGAGACATTGATGATACATGTTATTCCTATTCAACTGGTTGATATTATAAGACAATGAGGAAGTTGATAGACATTTTTGCCTGAGAGGTCATTTAAAGAATGCTAGAAAAATTATTCATCCGATTCTTATGGCTCTACTTAAGTGCATAATAAAATACTTGTCTCATGCTCTTTAACCCATTAGATGCATCTGGAAAGTGCGCTAATTGAGAAAGTGGTAGAAAAATGTGTGAGATGGTCTATGATATTTATAGGCATTGATGATACATGTTATTCCTATTTAACTGGTTGATATTATAGGAGAATGTGGAAGTTGATAGACGTTTTTGACTGATAGGTCATCTAAAAGAATGTTAGAAAAATTATTCATCCGGTTCTCATGGCTCCACTTAAGTGCATAATAAAATGTTTTTCTCAGGCTCTTTAAATTATGAGATTTATTTTGAAAGTGTGCTACATGAGAAAGTGGTAGAAAAATGTGTAATGTTGTCTCTGATATTTATAAGCATTGATGATACATGTTATTTCAATTCAACTGGTTGATATTATAAGATAATGGGGAAGTTGATAGACGTTTTTGTCTAATAGGTCATTTAAAAGAACACCAATTATTCATTCGATTCTCATGGCTCTACTTAAGTGTATAATAAATTGTTTGTCTTAGGTTCTTTAACCTATGCATTTGGAAAGTGTGTCAATTGAGAAAGTGATAGAAAAATGCGTGAGGTTATTTATAATATTTATAGGCATTGATGATACATGTTATTTCTATTTAACTAGTTGATATTATAGGACGACGATGAAGTTGATAGACATTTTTGCCTAATAGGTCATCTAAAAGAATGCTAGAAAAACAATTCATTCGGTTCTGATAGCTCACTTAAGTGCATAATGATGCATTTGGAAAGTGTGTGTTTGGAGAAAGTTATGATTGCTAAAATTTTTCTTTCCTTTTTTTGGCTAAGCTTACATACTCAATTTTTAGGTGCATAGTAAAATGGTTTTCTCAGGCTCTTTAACCTATCAGATGTATTTGAAAAGTGTGTGTTTGGAGAAAGTTATGGTTGGTAAAGTATTTATTTTTTTGCTTAGCTTACATACTCAGTTGTTAAGTGCGTAATGAAATGCTTTTCTCAAGCTCTTTAACCTATCAGATGCATTTGGAATGTGTGTGTTTGGAGAATGTTGTGGTTGCTAGAGTATTTGTTTCTTTAGCTAAGTTTACATACTCAGTTGATTGTATTTTGTGATGGAATCGAAGTACCCTCCCTTATAAGTTCCTTTCACAACCATAATTTTGCATTCAAATGGAAATCTACTAGTCAAATTTGCTTCAGCTTGCTTATGTGCATATATAGATCTCTTTTTTGGGCCGTACTGATTGTCTAAATGGTGGTTGATTAGCATCTGTTTTATTTGGTAAGAAGGATCTTTTAGTCATAGTCTCATTAGGCATTAGGATGCATATTGCTTAATTTAGAAATAGGGTCTAAATGTATTCAAATTGGGTTTTTTGTGACTAAAAGGGATTGCATTCAAATTGAACAAGCCCAAGAGTTCAGTGGCCCGGTCGTCTCTCAATGAATATGAACCTCTTCTTTTGTACTTGTAGATTATGAAAAATTTAGTGTGGGACGAAGTTGAACTATTACGCAATAACTATTGGGCCTGTCGTTTCTGCTGAGGGAGATGTAAAAGAGTTTCCGCCGAATAGAGAATTCCTCTGCACCTGGCAAGGGTGTGCTTAGTAGGCATAAGGGTTTACCATGCTATCCCTCAAGTATGGAGGGAGCACTATCAGAATATATATGACCTACAGCCACTAGCTCCTCTAGCTCCTCCTGCAGCTCTTCCACCTCCTCTAGCTCAAGCAGTTGGAGAAATAGATTTGGAACTGATACATTGGGCTCTGAACGTTGGAGCATGGGTACAGAACGTACTTCAAGTTGCAGACAATGTAATAGGAGATTTTCTTCCAGCTCTAGGTGCTCCAGAAGGAGAACTTGATTTGGACGAGCTAGATTTGGAGCCAATACTGGGGGACTTTGGACAAGATGTCATGCTTCCATAAGAAGACTCTCAAGTTGGAGTAGAGCCAGTTGAAGTGGCTCTAGCTCCTCCATCGGAATTAGCTCAAGCTCATGTCAGAGAATCGAGTGGATAGCGGCGATGCCCGGAAGTTGGAGATTCGAGTGGGGAGGCCAATATTTCATCACTCAAAAGACAATTGAAATATGCCATCTTCCAATGCGAAATGAAGAAGATTGAGTCAGAGAGCAAGTTGTTGATGCTGAAAGAAGAATGTCTTGAGTCAGAGCGCAAGTTGGAGGCTGAAAGAAGAATGTCTGAAAGTGACCAAGGCGGAAAGAACAGGACAACCTCTTCTGCCGAGGACAGCAGCTGAGCTGGAAGACCTGATTAAACGAGTCATTGACAGCTTTTCTGGTGGGGGGGAGACTCCTGAGGATGCTGAGTTTTGGATTGTCAATAGGGAATCCATGCTGTCACGGTTAATGACACTAGGAAATTCGAAATTAGATAGTTATTAGCAGGCTACAATTGCAGAACAGTGAAACTCATCAATGAGCGTGTGAAATTTTGGGTTCAGCTTCAGCACGCAATATTCGGCTCTAAGCAGTTCTTAGATTGTTATTGATGTTTAGACATAATGAGATCTTGTTACATGTTATCTATGGTCAAATATCAACTGCACTGACCCTTTCTGGAGTCTATGCGCGAGCTGAAGATGGATAAAGAACATATAGATGAAACTTCATACCATTTCCTTATCATGTCTAAGCTTTGCTCTCTTGCCTTCATTTTGAAATTCTCGCAACTCCAACTCTTCTTCTTGCTGCCGAAGCTCGTGTTTTTGAGCTTGCAAATGCAGCGTCACCTTCTCATGCTCCAGGTATATCTTCTCAAGATGGTTCCGAGCATTCCGCCGCGTCTTTCTTATTTCTAGCAAAAAGGAAAAGGAAGAGTCAGTTCATAAGACAACTCTTGGCCTGAACTCATTTCCCAAAAAACAAATTATACCTTCACTATGAGCCCTCAGCATTTCAGCCTTTTGTGTCACTAAATTGCTGAGGGAATGCTTTGTTTCTTTGTACTTGATCTCCATCTCCAGAAGTCACGAGCTCTTGATCTCCAACGTCTTCTGTATGTCAGCAACAAGCATTGACCGTTTGCCTTGTTCTTCTGCCTCTTTATTGGACAAAGTTCGCAAGTGCCCTTTCTTTTTGAGGTGGAGTCCCAGTATGCCTTTGAATGGAAATCATCATCATATGTCAACCAACCAAACGACTTGTCCCCCGTCCTTAGAGACATAAAATTCCCTGTTCCCACGGCGCTCAATCTCATAACTTTTCTCAAAAGCTATTGCGTTACAGAAGCCCACCCAATCCTTTTTAAACTCATCAACTGCTAGTCCCGAACGACCCTGTTTGTTCCATAAGGGCTGCACCCTCACAGGGTTAAATCCTTTCTTTTCCAACACCTCCTTGAGTTTGGTACCACTCTCGCCAACATATCTTCCATCCTTAACTTCAGTCTTAATGTTCGCAATTACACCCATCCAGGGCCAGACAAACTGCCGATCGTTCTTAAAAGAAAGTCTTAACTGCTGATTGTTTTTAGCTGAAGAGTCTTAACTGCTGATCGTTCTTAGCTGGAGAGAGTCTTATGTTGGTGGAATATCCGGCATTAACTTTCCTAGAGAAGTACTTTCTTAGGTATCTCTCCAACGCTAAGTGCTCGGCAATCTCTTTAGTACTTTTCCCTTTTGAATCCTTAGAAATGCATGAGGCGCGCCTTAAAAGATCCTCGAAGAGATAATCATACCTTTGTGCACTTCTGCAGTATGGGCACTTATAAAGTGAATCTGAAACTTTAATCCAGAAGGAATGTCCCTTCAATTCTTGATAATACCGATCTTCATACTCCTCCAGCTGAGACCTCCTTTTGCTTGTTTCGCTGTCTTCTCTGTGGAACATTTTCATTCCTACACATGAAAGAGAAAAAGAAAGACAAAATCAAGATGAGCATTGTCTAAGACAACAAGCCACTCATTTCTAAACTTCTTGAAATGATTTCAAACATATATGACACAACAACTAAGAGAAGACAGCAAGTCCATCATCCACTGAGGATTTGCCTGCGGGTTTGCCCAAAGCAAACATTTTACCTATGATGATCTATGACACAGAGGAGTCAAATTGAAAATGCATCTCATAAAGTCTACATCAGAGTCTCTGCCTAAGTCAAACAAAAAATATTGCCTGTTTTCCCCTTTTGTCCGACCAAAGGGAATGGCAAGTATACGGGAGTGAGCATGGTCCGGGTGGGCCGATCCTCGACGTGGAACTTGGAACTTACCCTGTTATAACCGGTTCCTATTTTTTGAGACCAAGAATCTACCCTATTTTTCTGGTCTGGGTTCAGGGTAAACAGGGTCTGCTCTATTTTTCTTTTGTTCCTTTAAAGAATCGCGACTTGTGGTGTGAACATGCATTAATGAAATGAAAATCACGTAAAGAATTATAGTCATTAATTAATTCTTCTGCTCGTGCTTTAAAAATATATGCAGGAGATGTCTATATTTGTAACTCACTAATTAATAAATTGTGTTCCAATCAAAGAATGAGCAAAACATAACTCGTTCCTAAGTGTCTTTGCGCTTTAAAATATGGTTAATGGTTGCCCTCATAATTTTTAATCTTTTGTCTCCAATATTTCTCTTTTCACCCAACTTACTCCGTGCATTATATTGTATGCTACTAATAAGCGTTTAATAACATTATTTGCATAAATGAGAGTAAGTGATAAGAGAAGAAAGAAATTACCGCCACCCAAATTGCATGGCGAGAGTCGGCAATTTTGTTGAGGCCTTTGGTGAGGGCAATTGGGCCTCACCGGCGGTCGTGCGAGGGCCATAGGTCCTCACAGTGAGCAAAAAGAGCCCTCATGCATTGCTGGTGCCATCGCTTGCCAACAAGGGTCAGCCGGCTCTCGTGAGGATCAGTTGGCCATGACTCGGTGGTGGCATGTGGTTGTGCGACCACCTAGCGCAAGGGCTCTTGCCCCTCACCCAGATCTAAATGAGAGCAAACAAGTGCTCGTATGCTCACTCACGACAAGGGCCAATCACCCTCACGACGCTAGTGGGGTGGCGGCACTATCCCCATTTTCAATCTGACTCTACAAATCAATGGCCCGTTAATAAAATGTGTGTTGATTGGGTTAGATTGTCATGTGAGCTAAAATGATCAATTTGTTTCTAATCAGGTAGGGCAAGGACTGATTTGACCAAAAAAAAAATAATGTCCATTTTTTTTTGGTCGAATATTGAAATTAATGTCCATATTGAAACATTGACTAGGGTGCCGTTTGGATATGTTTATTTTTGTTTTCATTTACAAATAATAAAATCATTTAACTAGTTTTAGGTTATTTAAATGTTTCTTAATTAAAAGCAACATTTGGTTATGCTTCATAATAAATGTTTATACAACATAATTTTCATTAAATAATATTTATCATGTCTACTTGCTAATTATACTTTTTTTATTTTATAATTTCATGATGCTTTTAGCTCATAAACTAGATATTTAAACTAAAATATCAACAAATTAAGATAAAAAATATGAACACATTTCAATGTTGATGCTTAAATATAAAAAAGAGTGTAAGGCATATATAATACATTATTCATCGTGTACATATCTAAAGGACATGACAACAAGGAGCAAATTAGCGTAAGTACTACAATTATTGTGAATTTTAGCCCCACGCCTATTAGAACCTAGATGAATTCATATACTTTGGAAATAAACTTATCATTTCCAAGACGAGTTTTAAATTAAAAATAAAAGGAACTTCCAGAAAACTTATTCTTCTAATTGATCTTGAAGATGGCTTTAAGAAATCTCAATTAATACATGTGAAGAAGAACAAAATGCATGTTCTTATACAGAGGAGATTTGTAGTCTTCTGGCGTCAAAATTTGCCCTCGGTTAATCAAAAAAGTAATTTTTTTTTTGTTCTCTAAAATTATATAAAGACCAAAAAAAAAATATATATATATATATAACTATATATGGACAAATTACTTTTCCGATTGTTGGCCTTTGTTTGTTTTCTATCCGTAAAGATCTGAACCTGTCTTTTGATGTGAAGAACTGTTTATTTTTTCTTTCGAAAAACATAAAAATAAGGACTGTTTGTATATAAACTTTAACCCAACGGCCTCCAAGATATCAAAAAACCAATTTTGACGTTGTCCCTGAAACTAACATGGACAAAATTAGCATTCAAAAGCTGACTACTAGATCAACAAAATTAACATCATCAAGAACTAATAATCATAGGAAGCTAATTGAAGTCCAGTGAAATCCCACAGAACAAGCTAACCAAACAAGGGAGGAAAAAGAAAACGGAACAACAATGCTAATTAATCATTGTAGTAGCCACAGGCGGCAATCCGGTCCATGAACTTGGCCACCACCTCCGCAGACTCCCTCAACAGCTTGATGCTCCTGTTCAGCTTCTCGCGCTTCTCAGCCACCTCCAGCGTTTCCTCCATCATCCTCTTGATGCCGCGCCCGATCAGCTTGCCCTAATCTCCTTCTCCATCTCCTTGTTCACCAAGTTGTGCATGCTGAACCGCAGATGCAGTGCCACCGAGTCGACAGACCTCCTCAGCACAATCTTCCTGTACGCGGTCACCCTTGTCTTCTGATCGAACGCCTACTGGACAGATGGGACAAGTGAACATATCCGATCCCCTCGAGGGTGGTATACAACCGCCCTGTGTTGATCCTCTCCATGAGATTGTCCTGCTGGGTCGTCAACTTGTTCCTCTCCGACAGATACCCAGGGTTGCAAGTGTAGTCAGTGAGCTTCTCCATTTCAACAATCTTCATCATCCTATTCATCGTCTCCCCCTTCATCTTGTTGATCAGATTGGACACTGCTCTTCTTGTCGATGACTGCAGCTGAGGATAATTCTCTGAGTGTCGCATCAACGCCGGAATCACAACTCCCTCAATGGAGTCCCAAATAAGAACCACAAAATTCGGCAGCGTGCTCGATATCCCTTTCACCTTCCGCTGCAAAAGGGTGAGAAAGGCAGTGGGAGGGCGGAAGTCTGGGAGGCCGATCCCTTTAATTTCTTCCAAGACCTCCATTTCCTCCAACAAGAAGTTACTCTCCAGGTTGTTCAAGGTGCAGTTTTGGAGCTCATCGTAGCATTGGTTCAGCATCTCCACCAGCCTGGCAGTGCAGTGCATGTCCTTCTTGTCCAGGTACTCGTCTAACTCCCCTCTCAGCAAGACTTTCCTCAGTGACTCCTTCGCCGACCCCATGATCTCCATGAAGGGCATCATGGTATCCTCGACCGAGGACAGATTCTTGGGCATCCTCTTAAGATCGGCGACAGCTGCGTCCAACTTGACATTGATCTTCACGACGATCTCGGGCAAATACTTGGCCATGATGGTGGCTTGAATCTGCATCATTTGTGCCAAGACAGGCACACCAACAATGGACTTGTCAATCTTGCACAGCAGAGGGTGCGTATCGAATAGCCTCGCCTCTTCCAGCCTCGCTTCTTCGTAGGTCTCGTCGCCAATCCTGCTCCTCACACACTCATAACCAAGCCCTATATTGACATCATCGGCCGTCACCTTCTCCAGCAAGCCCTCCGGAGCTTTATCGGCCTTTGTGATATCGGCCAGAGTCCTCCAGCCGGTCTTGTCCACCATCTGCAACACAAACGAATAATCGTATAGACTCATTTCCTAGAGTAAGATATATTATTCGAGCATTCAATTGATATGGGAGACAAGTGTGGCTAGAGCATACTTACTTGCGACAACCTTATGGACTCGCAAGTGGAGAAGTCGACGGTCGTGGACAAGACATTGAGGATTATGCTCTCCTCAGGCCTTATGTACTCCATGATCATCTCCGAGATCTGCTCGTAGATGTTCTCGGGCTGGCCGTGCACGGGCACTCTCGTGATTCCAGGCAAGTCGACCATGGTCAAGTCCGGGATGCCGTATTTCTTGATGACTCGAGTCAGCGGCGCGTTTGTGACACCCTTCCCATCACCCGTGATCTCGTCAGTGGCATCATTAATTGCCTTGGAGATGTTGTCCTCGTCAGTGGGTACGACTTTGCCATTGAATTCGAGGTAGAGCTCCGGGCGATTGGCTTGAGGGTTGTCTTGGAGTTGCATGATGAGAGGGATGCGCATACAAATGCCCTGCCCCCGCAGTAGATTGATGCCGGCGAGGGACTCGAGGACACTTGACTTGCTGGAGGACTGGTCGCCGATGACAACGATGCTGGGGAGCTGGATGCCCTCTTTCATGACCATGAGGTTTCGTAGCCTATCTATTGCATTGAGCAGCGGGCGTATCCGATTGTTGTAGGAGGTGGCGAGTGGCGGCACATGGGCAACCAACAGAGGTTTGTGTCTGGGTTCATTGCGAACAGGAGCTCGGTTGTCACCCTTTCTTTGTGTTGTAATTGGCGTTGTAGCGGAAGCGGATCGTAATTTTGCAATTAAATCGGGAGCTATAGAAATCAAAAGAGAAATAAAACTAGAAACAATAAAAGGTCACAATAAACCGAAGAATTACAGAGTTCACAATCACTCATACACTCGAATATTTTCCAATCCTAATTTATACTCAATACCCACAGTGTTTGAACAACTCAATTCGCTGGACTTGACTCTACGCACAAATCTCTCCAAGCTCTCGCTTCTCTAAGTGTCTTGAGCTCTTAACTTCTATCGCTCACCATATTCTGCATTCCCTTTTATAGGAGAAAGGATGTAGAAACAAGACAAAAGAAGGGAAGGGGAGAAGGCAACGTAGAGGAGAGCAAGAGTCAAGGAGATCAATGAAGAAAAGATTTCTCTTCTTTAATGCTTCACGTTGGGCCATGAAAAGAATTACTAAGGCTGGACAATTCTTTTGTCTTCGCGTGAAGATACATCGTTTCTCACTAAATGCTACTCGGACGTGCTTCCTCCCTTTCGACGTATCAATAAATATTGCATGTGCATGTCGAGTATTGTGTATTAACTCAAACTCGAAATATAATTTAACAGTTTGTAGTTTCTTGAATTTGTTTTTTTACTTTGGATGAGTTTGATCAAAGACGTGACCGAAAATTTCGTGGTATAGAGTAGTGAAGTGTAGAGTTTGGGCAAAAGTTACTTTCATTGATGAAACAATTTACAATATATATACCTAGGGTTTAGGGCTAAAACAATACAATGACAATTATGCCCTTTAGTACAAACCTAATTTACCAATACTCCCCCTCAAGTTGGTGAATGTAAACATATCAACAACTTGTTCTTAAAAGTACAAAATAAATCACGTGTAACCGATTTCGTGAACAAGTCCGCGAGTTGGGAGCGCCCAGGAATATGAAGAGTGCGCAAAGTGCCATCTTGAATTTTGTCACGAACCAAGTGACAGTCAATCTCGATGTGTTTGGTGTGTTCGTGGAAGATGGGATTAGTGGCAATGTGGGTTGCCGCTTTATTATCACAAAAAAGATCAGCAGTGGTGGTGTTGACGTGGAGATCCAAGAGAAGCATGCGAAGCCATGTGATTTCGCAAGCGGCAGACGCCATAGCACGGTATTCTGCTTCTGCTGAGGAACGAGCAACAGTGGTTTGTTTCTTGGAACGCCATGAGATGGGACAAGAACCAAGAAACATGCCGTTGCCAGAAACAGATCGTCGGGATATAGAACAAGATGCCCAATCAAAATCTGTATAACCATTAAGTTGGAGAGTAGAATCGGATGGGAAAAACAAACCAGTGTCGGGATCATGCTTGAGATACCGCACAATGCGAAGTGCAGCATTCCAATGGTCTTCATTAGGAGAGTGCATAAATTGACTAAGATGTTGCATTGCAAAGAGTAAATCTGGACGAGTTACCGTAAGATATAATAATCTACCAATAAGTCATCGATATGAACCTGGATCTTTGAGAGTTGGAGAGGAGTCCGAAAATTGGATATTAGGTTCCATCGGAGTATCAACAGGACGTCCTCCAAGAAGACCAACGTTAGACAAAATATCAAGAGTGTATTTCCTTTGTGACAAGAAAATCCCAGACTTGGAACGAGAAGCTTCAATGCCCAAGAAGTATTTGAGAGTACCCAAATCCTTAATGCGAAATTGTGTATCAAGGAAGCGCTTGAGAAGTTGAATCATAACTTCATCATCACCCGTGATAACCAAATCATCAACATAAACAAGGACAATGGTCAAGAGAGAGCCACGGACCAATGTAAAAAGTGAATAGTCCGCCTTGGACTGTTGAAAACCAACATCAAGCAGTGCATAAAAGAATTTAGCAAACCATTGTCTCGATGCCTGTTTAAGGCCATAGAGTGATTTCTTAAGCCAACAGACTAAAATCCCCCCCTTAGTATGAAAATCTGGTGGAAACCTCATGTAGACCTCTTCGTCAAGATCGCCATGCAGAAAAGCGTTATTCACATCTAATTGATAGAGATGCCAATGACGAATCGAAGCAAGAGCTAATAAAGTACGAATGGTTATCATTTTAGCAACAGGCGCAAATGTGTCATGGTAATCAATCCCCTCTATTTGAGTGTAACCTGTTGCAACGAGACGAGCTTTGTAATGCTCAATGGTGCCATCAGAATTATATTTGATTCGGTAAACCCATTTATATCTAATGGGGTGTTTGTCAAGAGGAAGAGGAACAATTTCCCAAGTGTCATTCTGTTCAAGGGCCTGTATCTCAGAAGATATCGCCTCCTGCCACTTGGGAGATTGACACGCGGCGTCATAAGTTTCGGGTTCCTGCTTCAAGGAGATGGAGGCTAAAAAAACGCGGTGAGTGGGTCAAAAAATGCGAGTACGATAAACAGTTGGATAATGGGTAAAGAGTACCTGATTCAGTTACCTTAGAGTCCGAAGAGGATTGATTGGAAGCTACAATAGCGTAGTGGTAGTCTCGAAGATATCCAGGTGGACGGCGTGGTTGAGATGGCCGAGGCATGGTTTCGGGGTCAGTGGGTGATGGTGCGATTGTGGGTGCAGGAGGTTGAGGAGGTAAGGTCAGTGCAAGTACCGGGGTGGAGGGAGGAGGGGAGGTTTCATTAAGGTCAGGTATGGGTAATGGAATTATCGGGGTCTATTCGGTTGTGGTATGTTCGATTGTTTGATGGAAAGGAAAATCTTGTTCATGGAAAACGACGTCGCGACTGATAAAAGTTGTTTGGTCTTGAAGATCATAGAGACGGTAACCTTTGTGGTTTGTGGGATAACCAATGAGAACGCATCGGCGAGATCGGGGGCCAAATTTATCGGAGTGAAGATGGCCAATAGAAGCATAACATAATGAGCCAAAGACACGAAGATGAGAATAGGAAGGTGGTTTGCCATAGAGAAGGTCATACGGGGTTTTATTGTGTAAGAGAGGACTAGGTAGTCTATTAATGAGATGAGTAGCAGTTAAGACACAATCACCCCAAAAATAAAGGGGCATGCCAGAATGAAAACGCAACGCACGAGCAACATTGAGCAAGTGACGATGTTTACGCTCAATAACTCCATTTTGTTGAGGAGTGTGAGAGCAATTACGCTAGTGGTGAACACCGTGGGTGCGAAAAACTCTTGTAAGAGAGGAAAGGAATTCGGTCCCATTATCAGATTGAACATTTTGGACTTTGGTTTGAAATTGAGTCTCAACAAAAGCAAAGAAGCGAATCATAGAATTAATTACATCAGACTTAAAAGTAAACAAAAAAATTCCAAGTATAGCGCGAATAGTCATCAACAATAGATAAAAAAATAACGACATGTCTGATGTGTAAAATGAGAATAAGGTCCCCAAATGTCAACATGAATAAGCTCAAAGGGACGTAAAGTAGTAATAGTGCTAGACGCAAATGACAGACGCGTTTGCTTGGATAAATGACAAGCATCACATGGACTGAATTGTTTTGCTACACTAAAACATAAAGTTTGTTGCAAAGTAGACAAAACTGACTCAGATGGATGTCCTAAATGGGTGTGCCAAAGATGAGATGAAGAGGTTGTAGTAGAGAGGACGGCAGATTCGGTAGGAATCTCCAGGTAATAGAGACCACCACGCTCATGGCCTCGACTAATGATCTTCTTCGTCAAGAGGTCTTGAAAAAGATAGTGATTAGGAAAAAAAGTGATTGAGTAATTTAATGTTTGAGTGAGCTTGGAGATTGATAATAAGTTGTATTTGAAAGAGGGAGCGCAAAGGACATTATCAAAGGAGATAAATGGGGTAAGAGGGGCCGAACCGTGTGATGTCAACACCATTTGGAATCCCAATGGTGGGATGTGGAGAGGGATTCATTATGTATAGACTAGCAGACTTCTATCGTGCGTTGGACAACGAGATGACTTCATGGAGGGGGTTGGTGTTGTGGGTGACCAAAAGTTATGCACAATTGACAAAATTTTGTTGTACTGAAGTCAAATCAATTTTTTGTTGTACAAAAGTCATAACATTGTGTAAACTTAGACCTTGAAGATAGGAACTTTTCTGACATAAAAAAAAGAGAGGTAGGAACTTTAACTACAGTTGCCAAATAACCTCGCAATGCTCCAGCTTTTAAACCCTAGAGAAGTTAATTAAACCTTTAAGAAACCGAATCAGTGACTTTTGGGTCTGGAGTTCTTGGCTAGAATTTGTATTTTGAGGCATGGCCATTCCCTCTTCATTGTTTGCATCAAGAGCCTCCTTTTTTTTTTGCTCAAGATTGTACTTCTTTCTTCTTGATGGAGGTGATTAGAATAGGGGCGTGGTGATTAGTAGTGTTCATGGTGGCGAAAATTCAAATTGTAGTTTTGAAATTTAAAAAATAATACAAAACTTAATGAAAAAAAAAAAGAAACCTCAAATAATGGAGGAGGTGGAGAAAATCTACCTGAAAAAAACATGAGGTCAAGGAAGTATATGTGAAATGATTTTTCATGAATTGGTTTGGAAGTGTATATATATAGAATAAGAACTGAGGGCGGACAAGTGCGATTATTGTCCGCCCGTTTCCGCACCACCTTTCTTTCCATTATAATTCTAATTCTCTCCCCCACCTTTTCGAAAGTTTTCCAAACATAGGCTTAAGGCTCAGCTCAATGTAAAAAATGGGTTGATAAATGGGTGCATTTGGGTCGAATCGTTTTTTTTATTATTATCCAGATTCGATTAATTCATTTGAAGGGTCTAAGATTTCTATGTTACATTTACTTGCAAAATTCGTGCATGCATGGATGGAAAACCGAAAATGAAATGACTACTGTTTATTAGGATATTTTTTTTCATCTTTGCGATACAAATTATCTAATCTTATACAATATTAACATTGGTCTCTCATCGTTTGCTCGTCCTCGTCACCGACAAAATGATTTCATCTAAAATATTACGTAGTTCATTGCTCTAAAGATTTTGTTCAAATTTCTCCTTCCATTCAATTTATTTTTTGTCAGGTAAAATTAGTTACCTATTTTAAGAAATATTAAAAAAATTACATTCACAGAAAATTGATGATTTGGAAAATACTATCCTGAAAATGATTGATTGTATCACTTATAATCATGAATAAATGAAAAATATTTTCATCGTTAAAAAATATTTGGATATTTTATTCTATTGATTAATTATTTCAAACAATATAAGCTATAACTTTTAATCAAATATTTTTTAGATCATTTAATTTTTACGAAATAAATAGAGCTTTTTTTCATATAAAACGGAGCTTAAATTGATTATATTTTGCATTTAGACGGATTCTCTGCTCTGCTCGGGTACTGGACTTGTACGACCGTACATTTCTCTTCCGGCCGTCGAGGAGACCGGATAATGGGACTCTTAAAAAGCAGGGAGTTTCAATTTTTTTACTTTGGTTTTCATTAATGCGCCTTTTTCTCGGACGCTTTTTCTTCTTTTCTTTACATTTTTTTATATGACGCTTTGGCACCTTCGGCTCTATAAAAATGATTGAATAAAACATTTTTGTTTTAAATGTATTAACTCAATATAGAATAGAGTTCTTGAAAAATTAAAGTATGCAATATATAATTAGAACCAATAAGGATTTGGGTCGGTTCAATAATTGTTAGATTTCAAAGAACATCGCCTAAATGCAAAAATTAGTCACTCAAGATCAAGATTGCAATGCATTATAATTGAATCCATGTGTTCGTACGGACTAAGCATAAGTCGCCAATTCGCCCACCTGGTTTAGAATTATCATGGTATTTTAGTCTCCTGATTGGTGGGAATTGCTCTCTGATGAGGATAGAGCAAGGCACGGCCTGTTTAGAAATGCACTTGTGCTCTAAAATATAGTGAACGTCGTCCTCATAACGTTTTATCTTTCGTCTCTGGTATTTCGCTTTTCACCCAACTTTTTGGTATATGATAAATTATGGCACTAATGATCATTCGCTGACATAATTAGCATAAAATGAAAGTATGTGACAAGAGAAGAAAAAGATTGTCGCCACCCCATTTGTGCAGTGAGGGCCGTCAATCCTTGTCAAATGGGATCAACTAGGTCGGTGGGAACAGACGATACGCTTGGGTGATTAATAAATAGCTTTTCATATAGAGAAATGAGTACAAATAAGTGTACTAAGGAAAATTTCATTTGAATAATCGAAGGATACGAGCGTAGAGGGTTAGCTATTTGAAGGCTTATGAAACACCGTATGAGTCCCGTGAACTGATTAAGTCTAGATATTGTTTGGACTATGTAGGTGGTGCTGAGTTAGAGTGGCATGCGCACAATTGATAAGATTTTGAATGACCTTCAGTTTTTGAATGGAAAATTTCCTATCCTCCGACTCTTAAGTGATTTCGTCCCCACAATTAGTAAATTTCCATATTAGAATTGTATTACTCCACATTTTCTTAGATAATAACTTTTCCATTTATTGGTAACTTCTCGTTTAAGATATGTGACTTTGACTTGCGTAATATTCAACGTGACTAGTAGTTAGCATCTTCCCTACATAGATGGTGACATCCATAACGTAGTGAGTTGAACATATGAGAGTGACTAGTAGTTTCTTTCAGTGTTTAGTGTCTTTTGACGTCGAGTAGTAAGAATTCATTATTCTTATTAAGTTATCCATGTTAATATAAATTCTCACATTGGAAAATAACTACTAAAGCATCGATATTTGCACATGGGCACATTCATTTTTATAACATTCGCCATAATCTTTTTTGCAGTGCAAGGGTTGAAATGTCATGTGAGGTAAAAGGATCAAATTGCTTCTAATAGAATAGGACAAGGACTGATTTGACAAAAAAAGTTTTAGTCCAAATTGAACATTGGTTAAGGTGCCATTTGCATATGTTAATTTTTATTTTCATTAAAATTAAAATCAGTTAAATTTCTCTTAGTTATCTAAATGGTTCTTGATTAAAAGCAACGTTTGGTTACCCCAGCAATAAATGTTTATTCATCATCATTTTTATTAAATAATGTCTATCATGTTTAACCGTTAGTTATATTTTTTTTTTTCATTTTGTCACTATGTAATACCAAACGAATTTCTATTCCAAACCTGTTATCAGGAATAGAAAATAGAAAAACAGAGAAATAGAATGGTTATCATTTGCACATTAAAAGACAAAAATATTTTGCGGTTTCGAGATAATAGTTTATGTTGGCTTTTGATTCTTTTAAAATAATTGATTATATGCGTAACCATTTAAATAGTGTTTTGACGTGAAAAACTGTTTAGTTTTGCTTTAAAAAAAAAGAACTGTTTATATATAAACTTAACCAAACGGCCTCTAAGATTTCAAAAACCAATTTTAACTAAGTACATCATCAAGAACTAATCATAGGAAGCTAATTGAAGTACAGTAGAATCCCACACAGAACCACCTAACCGAACAAGAACACGCTGATCAATATCGATTCCTCGCATAATCAGTGGTTGTGGTCGACATGGTAGCAATCCGGTCCATGAACTCGGCCGCCATGTCAGCAGACTCCCTCAACAGCTTGATGCTCCCGTTCGGCTTCTCCCGCTTCTCCGCCATCTCTGGCATTTCCTCCATTATCCTCTTGACGCCGGTCCCGCTCAGCTCGCACCTAATCTCCATCTCCTTGTTCACCAAGTTGTGCACGCTGAACCGCAGATGCAGCGCCACCGAGTCGACAAACCTCCTCAGCACAATCTTCCAGTACGGGGTCATTCTCATCTTCAGATCGAACGCCTGCTGAATCAGCCGCTGGTTGCGCTTCCGCAGATGGACCACGTTGACCTTCCCGATCCCCTGGAGGTCAATGACGCACGAGTCTTTACACTTGTTAACGAACATGTCCTGCTCTGAAGCAAGCCATTAAACAATAGATAAAATCATTTATGTCTGAAAATAAAGTGGTCATTGAGGCGGTCAGATGATAGTTACCGAAGTATTGTGACTTGAAGGAAGGTGAGATTATCGATCTTTTTGTCTCCTTATGGTAGGTTGATGGCACCTGCTCATGCATTGTGAAAGTTTACGATCAGTTAATGAGAGGTATCAGTACATACACTTCCAACTGATATAATGATAACCGCACTTGATACAATTAGATGACTAGTTCCAACTGTACACCGGACAAAGTAAAAAGCCACCTAAGTAACTCCAAAGGAAAAAGAAGGCGGCAAAGCTCAGAGCCGCCGTGTACCCAATTGAGTAGACAAACTTCTTGTACTAGGCATCAGCATTACCAAATCAAGAATAAAGTCAAGTAACTCCGATTGAGTCCAAAAAACACAAGAAAGAGGAACTCCTTTCCCGGACACCGCACCCCAGTGGTCAAGCTAGGAAAAGATTTGAGAAAAGTCAGGCTGATTTTGTTCAGGTCATAATAGTTAGACAGATGCCTGCAAACTCTTCGACATAAGATGTTCGAGAAGTGAAGTCTTAAACGCAGGATACCCCGTCCAATGGGATGCGGGGAAAGATAGAGATGTCGAGAATTGAAGTTCTGGCCCTAGCGAAAGCAACATCATCATTTTTCCTGGGCATTTATCTTGAGACTATTCAAAACTGTCCGAACAGCCACAGAAAAAAAACCGAGCAAACTGGCTCCTTTCAGAAAGCAAATTACGAGGAAATCGGCTGCAGAAGTGCGCATCATGCCGAGCTCTAACCATCATTAGGCTCCATTTCACAAGTTCAACCACTCATAGAGCATTTCCCCGTTTTTCTGAAAGCACGGAAAGAGGAACAACCAATCTCGCCCATCTTCAGGATCAAACAAAAACCCTAGACAGAAAGCACCATAAATATTAATGTGGCAACAGAATCCAGCATACAAGCACAAAATTTGACCGATTACTTCTCCATTCTTCAAGACAACCGATTACAATGCGATAAGCAAATGACCCCGAAGTTCAACCAGTCCTAAGAAGGGAAGCTACGCCCATCAAATAAGTGGAAGATTTGTTAAACTGTGAAAAGTTGCTCTGCCATGATGTGACGTGTTTTCAATGCCAATAAAAAGGTATATAGGAATAGAGTATGAACGAAGGACTACTCTTTCGGTTGCTGGGACATATCATTAAGTATGAGAGATGGCTGAGTGGTTCAAGGTGTAATATTAGAACTGTTATGTAAGCTTTTTGTTTACCGAGGGTTCGAATCCCCCTCTTTCCGTAACTTCAAGTAATTTACCATTGGTACTAACCCTAATGTATCAAATGATAGCGCATCTCCTAATTCTAAAAGTTATAACTTTCTTTGATACAAATTCACTATCTCAAAGTCCCCACTTGAGAATTCTGGCTCGTAGAAATAAAATAACCATGCGAGTTTTTAGTTGTCCTTGGAGAGGCCCAATATGGGTTATTGGCAACTTTTGAATGAAAACTTATGCTCATAATTAATCGAGGGAATGATTTGCGATCAATAGGGATCGAGTGAACCCTAGTCAAGCATAAGTGTCCTCTTGCAGGAGAAAATCATATATGGTCCCGCGATAATTTGTGAACTCGCCCCTCAGGAACATTTAGCGTTTTACTCATCAGGAGGGTTGCAATAATCGTACTTCCCTACAACAAATATCAAAACTCCAATATCTGAATTAAGCAATCAAGAAACAATTAGTTTTTTCTATACAAAGTAAGCTTTCAACATAGACAAAGAAGTAGGTTTGCAATAATTGTGGGTGACTTTCTAGATTAAGAAAGTAAGTTTTCTCGGACGGTTTGGTAATTTCATGACTTAAAAAGAATTTAAAAATCTATCCAAAATTAGTTGGTACCCTTGGAACATCTCTAGTAATTTTGGGTATATCCTGCCAAATAATTTTTTCCATGTTGATTTGTGATTTCAAAATTGCGAGTGTAAGTTTCTTCCTTTCGGGGGATTAGTAATTCTGGCAAGGGGTGGGCTAAACTATATTTTGCTTTTAACTTAGGAGTAATCTGCGGATGACAGTAGAGTTCCTAAATGATCAAGTGGGAACACCGGAATGGAATTTTTTATGAAATCAATTTCCGGGATTTTCGAAAAGCAATTAAAATTTGATTTCTCAAGAATCTAACTGGAAATCTGCACATGATCCAACGATGGTATTTGCTTGTTTGAAAACCAACGGTGCAGATGTGCCGCGGGGGGCACTCTGGGTTTCTAGGATTTTCTATACTTCTTTTTTGTGGTTTCTTCTTTCATCTTTCCTATTCCTTCTTTCATCTTGCCGCATCACACCGCTTCAAATTTCCATGTGAATGTGATGGAGATGGAGATGGAGATCGAGGGAGAAGCACTCGAGCGGGCAGTTGAACCCCGGCGATGAATATTTTGCTGTAACCGGAGTCAAAGGGTGTGATCGGGGGCACCGGAGATTAGTAGCAACTGGAGCCGGAGCTTCAGTCCTCCTCCTCCTCCTTGTACGTTTATCTCTTACCCTCGTTGTGCATGCCTGTTGCAACTCGTGACCGCTCTATTATACGATTTTAACCGTGCAATCTACTTGAAGGTCTTCGATGGCCGATGTGAGATCCGAAGCCCTAGAGGCGCTGAAGGCTGAAAGAGCGGTGGAATCGAGCAGCAGACAAGGCAATGGCGAAGGTTCATCCAACCTTACACAGGGTTCGCTTCAGTCCGTGACTGCGAGCAATGAAGATGCTTCGAGAGAGACTTCAATCGCTGCCATGCCGTACCTGAGCTCTGGTGCCGGTTCATCAGCGTTTCTTCCATTGCCTGAGACGAATTTGCCCAATCGGTCTCTTCCTGCTTTGACCAACACGCCACGCCCTCTGAATGCCGAAGAGGGAGAACCCGATACAGAGGTCCCACATGGTATGTGTGCATCTCCAAATTCCCCTTTTGTAAAAGCTCTCGCAGGATGCTTATTTTGTCTTCTAATCTTCACCTAAGAATAGGGGTATAGGCAGGCAGGATGCTCAGATTTCTAATGGTTTTAGAGAATCACAAAATTAACAGGAACTAATCGTAAGAGAGGAGTTTAAGAGTCGGTCGTTGATAATTAATAGATCTTTGAAGATGGGCAGAACAATGCTCCTAGAGTGTGACGTTCAAATCTTGAAAAGCAATGGCTCTCTCTAGCCCCTCGGATCACGTACATAAAGAGCATTCGTTTCTGAAGCAGAAGCAAAATACAGTTTTCAATCTGAAGAGCAAAGTTTGGAAACTGTTTCCCGTGTTTTCAAAGTGAGAAATTTTCCAAGGTCTTCCTTGTGGTACCGAGTCAATTGAAACTCATCTGTTTACTCTTCCGTGGGATACAGGGGAAATGCCTAGAGCGACGGATCCATTTTCCGAGCTTGTTGAAGGGAAGCGTAATGACAAGCGGAAGTGTAACTTCTGCGGGAACGAGTATGTTGGAGGCACGAAGAGGATCAAGGCGCACTTTGCTGGAGTGAGATCAGAAGCCCTAGAGGCGCTGAAGGGTGAAAGAGCGGTGGAATCAAGCAGCAGACAAGGCAATGTCGAAGGTTCATCCAACCTTACACAGGGTTCCCATCAGCCCGTGACCGCGAGCAATGAAGATGCTTCGAGAGAGACTTCGATCGCTGCCACGCCCTACCTGAGCTCTGGCGCAGGTTCATCAGCCTTTCTTCCAATGCCTGAGCCGAATTTGCCCAATCAGTCTCTGATTTGACCAACATGCCACGCTCACTGAATGCCGAAGAGGGAGAACCCAATACAGAGGTCCCACATGGTATGTGTGCGTCTCCAAATTCCCCTTTTGTTAAAGCTCGTGCAAGATGCTTAATTTGTCTTCTAATCTGCACCTAAGAATAGGGATATAGGCAGGATGCTCAGATTTCTAATAGTTAATGGAGAAACAGAAAATAGTCAGGAATTAATAGTAAAAGAGGAGTTTTAAGAGTCGGTCATTGATAATCACCTGATCTTTGAAAATGAACAGACAAATGTTTTGAAGTGTAATTGCAATAGCCTAATGATGACGAGCAATATATTGCGAACAACATTTAATATTTCATCTATGTTTACCTAACGAATTACCAAAAGTATTTACAGATTAAAAAAGAGGATGCATGAAGGGGCAACTATGTAATTGGTCAAAAAGTTCACTCTCTCTCTCTCATCATGGTAAAAGTGATTTTTCGTGATAGTGCATATTCTGCATCTAAGATTGTTAGCGGCCCATATTTGAGGAATACATGATATTGGAGGAGTATTTGGGAAGTTGCAAATTATTGATCAATAATATTAGAAGAGTATTAATGAATATTTTAGCATATAATAAAACCATAATAAATCAATAAAATTATATCCTACCAAATAATACCCTCAATTTCATTAGTTTTGCATATAAATATGGCTAACTGCATGATTAGTGATGATTGTTTGATAAAATGCATAATTATAAATGGCTCTAATGAGATAATTTCTTAATACTTACATTTGAAAATTAGGGGTCAACAAGCACCTAAAATAGGATAAAGGGTGCGGTGCTTTAAGTTTCTGAATTACTTATATATGATTAAATTATTTATCAAAGATAATTCCTTTGACTTTTAATTTTAAATCAGTTTGTTCCAATGGAGAGCTCATGATATGGGGTGGTTTCACTATTGTGACATGAATGCCTACATAACATATTAATTATCGCATGGGATGTTGTATATAATATTTTTGTACGAAAAAGTGAGTACAAAGGTAACAAATTATCTTATGGGACGTTGTATATAATATTTTTGTTCGAAAGAGTGAATACAAAGGTACAAATTATTTATTTCTATGAGTGTAACATATGTACAAGATATATCTAAGAAGGTACCTAATAGTGAATTTTCACTTATACTTGAGTTTAGGTGCGAGAACGCATGTTGCACCGGCTGAGAGTCAACCAAGTACCCATAGGCTTGCTGACACGACTATGACATCTCTCAAAAGAAAGCTGGGAGGACACATCAGGAGTCGCCTCGCGGACATGAACAAGCTAAGGTCCAAGTTGAGGAGGATACAAGAAGAATATCAGAGTGTAGTTGCTCGGGCTGAGAGTCAACCAGGTACCCGTAGGCTTGCCAACACGACTATGAGATCTATTGGAAGAAAGCTGGTAGCACTCATCATGAGTCTCCTAGCGGACATGAACAAGCTAAAGCCGAAGTGGAGGAGGATAGAAGAAGAATATCGGAGTGTAGCGCGGGCAATAAAAGAAGGAATATCTTTTCCACCAGAGAAAGTAGCAGAGGTGGAAGAGTTGACCAAAGAAAGTGAAGAGATATTTCTAGTTCTAGGAAGACGTGGGCAAGAGGCGACGGCACTTGTTAGACGCAGCAAAAGATCTCCCTCGGTGACATTAGAATTAGTAGGCAAAGAAACTCGACGGAAGGTGAATGAGTTTTTTTCCTATTTAATGCAGGACAAAGTTTCCATAATTGGTGTTTATGGTATGGGTGGAGTGGGCAAGACGGCCATTTTGAGGCATGTCTATAATAGACTCCGTGAGGAGCCTGCCTTGGATGTATTCTGGGTTGCTGTACCTCAGGATTTTAGTGTGTATGTGCTACAAGAAGAGATTGCCAATGCGGTCGGACTAGACAATCTCTCAAATGAGAAGGACGTGAAGAGAAGGGCGGGCCTATTGTATGGACATCTGAATGTGAAGAATAGATCCATCCTAATTTTAGATGGCCTTTGGATGCATTTTGAAGTTGAGGATGTGGGAATTCCGGTTGAAACGGGCAAGCTAAAGTTGGTAGTGACAACTCGAGCACTGGGTGTGTGTAGTATGATGCCCTGTCAAAAGCAAATCAAGATAGAACTTCTCGATATGGAAGATTCTTGGAGGTTGTTTTCAAAGACGCTTTGCTTTGCAGGAGAACTTCCCAAGGAAGTTGAACAAATTGCAAGGTCTCTTCTTGATAGGTGTTGTGGTGTGCCACTTCGGATCATTGAGATTGCAACTCGCATGAGAGGAGTAGAGAAACTGCATGAATGGAGAGGCATGCTGGGAAAATTAGAAGACTCCTGGATGGAGCTTGACGTGTTCAAGAGTCTGCAACTCAGTTACTTGAACTTGGGTAATGATCGAGTGCAACAGTGTTTCCTGCATTTGGTACTTTGTTTTGAGGAAGACCTTTCAGTAGCTTCGAGAGAGGATTTGATAGAGTCTTTCATAGACGAGGGTCTGTTAGGTGGAAGTGCCACCAGGCAAGGACTGCACGATCGGGGTAACACCATATTGGATAAAATAGAAAGGGCCTGCCTGTTGGATCCAGAAAAAGAGTCTCCGTATCTACACCCGTTGACAAGGGACATGGCATTGGGTATAGTGACGAGGACAACTCACATGTTTAAGGCCTATATGGGGTTGAAAGAAATACCGGAGGAAGCATTCTGGACCGATCGTCTAGAGAAAGTCTTTTTACAAGGCAACAAAATAGAAGAAATCCCATGCGGCATATCACCAAATTGCCCTAAACTGACGAGGCTGTCTTTGAATGACAATGTCATGTTGGGAGTCATCCATGAATCTTTCTTCAGATATCTAAAGGGGCTGACGGTTCTAGATCTCAGCGACACCGGAATCACGGTATTACCGGACTCCATCTCTCAGTTGGAGAGCTTGGAAGCACTGTTACTGAGAAGGTGTGGGGCATTACGTTTTATTCCTTACGTAGGAAAGTTGGGATCCCTCAGAAAGTTGGACCTCCAAGCATGTGCAAGTCTTGAAGAAGCGCCAGAGGGGATGGAGATGTTAGTAAACCTGAGGTACCTCGACCTAGATGGCACAAAGATCGAGACATTATCAGAGGGAGTGTTGGGGAAGCTGGTGAACTTGCAATATCTTGCGATTAAATTGCTGAGGGCAGGAGAAGAGGTAAAATTAACGGAGGTGGAGGCACTTTATTGTTCTGTTGCCAATGTGGAAACGTTCAATGCATGTGTGGGGTCTCTCGAGCGAAATAGTTGCCGACGGTACTGGCTCGCGTTGGGTGCACCAGACAAGCACCGCCTATATTGTGTGGATGAGACTACGAGGTGTGTATTCATCGATAGTTGCGACCATATCGCTGCGAGTGTAGACAGAACAAGTGGTGATGGCTGTGCTCTGCTTCCGGAAAGTATGGGATCATTGGAATTGTCCAGGTGTCATAAAATGAAGAGAGTGATGGAATGGGAGTGGCTGATCACTCTCCTTCCAAATCTGAAGGAGATTGTAATATATAATTGTGAGAAATTAGAGGAGATAATACGTGGGCCACTGCCAAGCGGTGCCACTTGTCTTCTTACAGTTCTGATTGTAGAAGGATGCAACAACATGAAGAGGGTGCTGCTGACGCAAGACATGTTGCCCCACCTCCCTTTCCTCCAAGTAATGTCAGTCAAAGACTGCAAGGGCATGGAGGTGATAATAGCCACTGTTGCCAAAACGACGCACTGTTCCTTCCCAAAGTTAATGAAGCTGGGTCTATGGAATCTTCCAGAACTGAAGAGCATATGTGATGGGACGACGAGTTGCGATTCCCTCCGGTGGATTTCTATAGACAATTGTCCGAAACTGAAGGGGATTCCTCTGCAGCCACCCCTTCTTGACAATGGGCTCCCTTCTCCTCCCCCTTCTCTTCACGAGATTCGGATAAATCGGCAGGCGTGGGAGTCACTGGAGTGGGATCATCCCCTTGCCCGTTCTTCACTTGAACACTTAGTCAAGTTTCTTGGTAAGTCACCCACAAAGTATGCTGCTTTTTTTATTCCTTTCATCTCCCTTTGTCCCTTCTAAGGATCAATTCTCCCGCGGTATGGGAAGTTCATTTTTGTCCTATCTCTAATATCAAGTGTTATAACACATAACTGCTTAGAAACTAGCAATTAGGCCTGTGCTACACAGTGATAAATGAATTCTATTAAAGCTTGAAAGTGTAGCATAATGGTTATTCACTAAACTTAGTTGTTACGGAGATGTTAAAAAATTAGAGAAAAAGAAAATACTCCCTTAATTTTGAATGACTAACAATGGCAATAGTCCTTTCTCTCTCTCTCTCTCTCTCTCTCTGTTTTTTTTTTTTTTGGGCAAAGCACTCTTTGTACATTTAAAAGATGTTCCTCACACCGATTTTACAGAAAAAGCCATTCTGAGTATACAAAAATTTTGCATATGCTGATATACAGATCCCTCTACTATAAGTAATCAGTTCTTGTGGTCACAATATGATCACGACATAGATATAACAAATGATTAATGGCTGCAGAATTCCCATGCAAGAAAATTGAAATTGATCATGACACCCTTGTCGGAAAGATGCTAAGGCCTAGTAAAAGTAAAATTTGATTAGGAAGTTCTACTTTGTTGGTTGGGATAGTTTAAGAGAGCATGTTAAATGCTTTTTACCTTTTGTTTTTGTTGCCTTGTCTGTTTTACCTCATACAGTACTTCTACTTTCAAGTCCTTTTTTATTTTGAAATTGATCGCTATTCTTCATGAATACTTTTCATGGACTTCGTATATCCAATAGTGTATTTGCGCATATTGAATTTCTTTCTGTTTAATTTGATTTAGTTCGTTGGGCTGGAGAAGTCTCTAATTTCTTTAGATTGTTCACATTCTCTCCATAATTTGTTTGGGTTTGTGTAGTCATAGGAGTCTCTAATTCCTTTAAATTGTTTTTGGAAGAGAAAAAGAAATGAGGGGTTAGCTTTCTCTAGAACCTTGTGAATTCTATGAGGGCTGATCTTTTGGGAGCACAAATATTGGACAGAAATAAGATGGGCGTAGGTGTCAACATGCGAATTGGCCACAGTCCAAGTTTTTCTAAGCTCTCTAAAAAATGCACTACAATATGTATATGGATTTTTCATGAATAGTCATATGGTACACAATGTTATTGGGTATGAGTACGAGAACGGTCCTTGGGAATCAATCGCTCGACAACTATAGAAAAACCCCTTTCCCACTCCCTTTCTCAACTGCTTTCTGGTCTTTTGGGCCCACTTTGCGAGTGACTAACAAACATTAATATTTCTTCCCCCAGACTGATGTAGCCATAGAGGATCCCGTTGAGGATGAATCGTCTTCTGACAGCAGTGGACATCAAACTTATAGCCATTGCCACATCATCCTGCTCAATTGATGTTTAAAGTACCTCTGAACTTTGGGATGACATATCCTTAATCTATGCCTTCTTTTCCAATCTATGATAACTATGTCTTGTTTCTGGATATCTTGGTTTGTATTATCCTTATTTATACCCTGTTAAACATTTCTCTTTCTACTTCTCTCACCCCCACTTGACTGAATCGTGTAAGAATTGATCTGGATATGAATTATAGATGATCTACTTAGAGTAAGTATGACTCTACGGTGGGAGGTGCTCTTTGGTTTGGTCAGCAACTGTTGCACCTCTAACTATGATTCTCTTTCTGAAACAAATCCTTCAAAGGAGATTTTAAATGGTACTACCACCCAAATGAGACAAAAAAAATCATTGTAGAATACTCTTTTTTTCTCTCTTTTGTCAAAAGATGGATACTAGATGATAGCAATTGTTAAGATAGGAAGAAAGGAAGTTGGAAAACATAGTCTTGGAAATTCACGAAGACGGTAAACCCAAGAGAAGAGGACAAAAAGAGAAGGCATGTATGTACCTTACTAGATATCTAGTGGAATCGACGAATATACATGGGATGAGATGGTTTTGCCTACGAAGTTAGAACAGTTTGTATGTACCTTACTAGATATCTATTAGAAAAAAATATTTAAATTGATCATCTCACATGAGGTTTCAGAACCATGCCAAAGAATAATAGCAATATCATCTCACTAAAGTTTGAATTTAAACAAACATGGAGTTAGTCATCAAGTCTGAGCTACAACGCCCAAAGACACAACGCATTTGCCAGGAGACAAATTCGTACTAAGCTAACTAAACTAAACCAAAACAGCATAGAATGATTAGATTAAGGCTCCGTTTGTTTCACGAAAAATATGACATTTTTGAAAAATGTTTTCCGGAAAGTCATTTTTCAAGAAAATGACTATATTTTTCGGTGTTTGGTTGAAACTTGAAAATGAATTGGAAAATATTTTCCGCCGTTTGGTACAAAATTTCT
>BCNH02000006.1:7405960-7420224 GCA_001662345.2 Metrosideros polymorpha var. glaberrima
CAAAAATTTAACGTGTGCTAATTTTAAGGGAAAATTTCGATTAAGGGCCCGAAGTGGTCTCGATTTTTCAAATAAGGGCCCGAAGTAGACTCTGTTTCAATTAAGGGCCTGAAGTGGCCAAAAAGTTTCAAATAAGGGCATTTTCGTCTTTTCACATTATTGATTAAATAAAAAATATTAAAAAATGAATTTTTTTTTTGAGAAAGCAGGCAAGGGGCTACCGCCCCTTGCTGCCGCCGCCCCGTCGCCGGCTCGGCGAGGCCCCGGCGACCCCTCTGGGCGAGGGTCGCGGCAACCTCCCGCCTAGATCTAGGCATGCTGGGGGCCCTCGGCCCCGACCTGGGCGAGGGTCACCGGCCCTCGGCCCCGCTTGGCGACCGTCGACCGGCGTCGCCGAGGGCCACCGCCGCTGGGCGAGGGCCGACGACCCTCGCCCAGGTCGGGGCGGAGGGCCCCCAGCACGCCCATATCTGGGCGGGGGTTGCCGCGACCCTCGCCCAGAGGGGTTGCCAGGGCCTCGCCGAGGGCCGGCGACCCCTGCCGGCCCTGGCCGTGCCAGCGACGGGGCAACGGCAGCAAGGGGCGGCACCCCTTGCCAGATTTCTCAAAATTTTTTTTTTCATTTTTTAACATTTTTTTATTTAATCAATAATGTGAAAAGACGAAAACACCTCTATGTTCAGGCCCTTATTTGAAACTTTTGGTCACTTCAGACTCTTAATTGAAACAGGGTCCACTTCGGGCCCTTATTTGAGACTTTTTGGCCACTTCAGGCCCTTAATTGAAACATTGTTCACTTCAGACTCTTATTTGAAAAAATGAAGGTACTTCGGGCCCTTAAACGAAATTTTCCCTAATTTTAATGAAAAGATAGAAAAGGAAAAGGACTGCTCGGGATATTCACCCTCGGAAACGACATCGACGAGAGGAGGCAAAGGAACCCGCAAAACGCAGAAACCACCGGAAAACAGAGTCTCAGAGAAGCGGAGATGCTCCTGCTCAGCCAAGCTCCGACTGGGGCTCTCTCCTCCAAAAGCTGCTGTTCCACTTCTTCTCCCTCCTCCTCCATCGCCTTCACCACCCCTCGCCCTCCTCTCTTCTCCAACCGCAGGCCTAATTTTCTCTCCCGGACTCACCCCTCGAAGCCCTCCAGACTTGCCCTCGCCAAAGCCGACGACGCCCTCGATGCGGTCCCTCCGGCCGCCAAGCAGCCTCCGCTAGCCCCCCCTCCTCCGTTCGATGGCGGCGACACCGTCTTCGTGGGTCAGGAGAGTGTTCCTCTAGAGGGCGTCATCCAATTCGAGAAGCCGGGTCCCGCCTCCCGTTTGAAGAAATGGGGGTCCGTTGTAAATTTTCGTTTTTGGCTGTCGAAATTGCTTGCCTGTTTTGTTGTGTGCCCCTTTTGTGGTGAGCTTGGAGAGTTTAATTGGGTGCGCCTTGCGTGGTCGTTTTGTTTCAGACGGGTCGCGTTGCTTGCTGGTGGGGATGTCGTGGCTTTACTTCTGTTCGCTGCAATTGGTAGATTCAGTCATGGGTTCCCGGTTTTCGACCTCGAGACTCTGCGTACCGCTGACCCTTTTGTTGCCGGTATGTGTAAGCATTCTCCATTCAGTTGCAAGTTCGTGTTTTTTTCCAGCAATGTTTACATTAAGCAATGCTCCAATCTTTCGTGTTCATCGTAGGGAAAATTGGGAAAAAATTCGATCGCGTGCAAGTATGAATTTGTTTCTGATACGCTTTGGGAACTTAACACAATGTTCGAATGAGTGGAAGAGTTGGGTAACGGAATAGTGAAGAAAGTAAATGGACGAGTGATTGGTTTTTCTCTTTTTGGAAGAGTATTGGAAACTGACTTGTGGAACTAGGTGTCAATTTTCTTTTTTTTGCCTCGGGCTTACATATACTATTCGCTCCTGAATTAGGGAGAAAAGTTGACTGATTGGAAAATGACACGACCACTTATTTTGAAGATGTAAGAGGTGAAGAGAATGGAGGTAAAGAAAGAGGAGGTGAAGAGTATGGTTAGAGAAAGTGAAGGGGATGAAGGTGTCAAGAACGTGGTTTTTGCTTTGTTATGAAATGACAGGGACAATGAGACATTTTCCCCTTTCTTGTAAACCTTGAATAGCTGAGAGAGTGATGTTCGTATCCTATATCCTATTCAATAATAGAACCTTGCAAATAACCACTCTAAAGTAAGCCAAAGTAATCTTAATGTGTACCGGATATTTAAATGTTATTGTTTTCCTTGAAATATTTGTAGTAATTACCTAATAAAAATCTTTAACAATACAATTCCTTATGTTCTAATATCTGTTAAACAATATTAAAATAAGCGTTTTACTCTGTCTATTGCTGATACAAATCAAAATTTTCATCCATAGTGATAGAATGATGAGATGTTTGCATTTGGATTTTACTTTTATTCTCACTGCAACTCAAAGTGAAAAGGTGTCACGTTTTCTGAACTCGTTTCTTTCCTTTCATTGTCCTTCTACTTCCAACATAAAGCAAAATCAAATTTTTTACCTTTGTTACCTTCACTTCCTACCTTTTCATATAACCCTTTCATATAACAGGAAGGGAAATTATTTTCTTCACACCTATTTCTTCAGCTCCATCATCTTCAATCATAATAATTCTTCCTAACAAAGCGAAGCGTACAAATGTATCTTCAAGAATGTTTTAGAGGCTCTCTTCTGTTTAGCTGAGGTGATGTACTGCATGTTGGAGAAGCGTGTGGAGTAAATAGTTTATAATTGCCTCTGCTTTCGGAGATTTAATGACCTTAAAAACCTGATTGTTTGTTTTAACAGGCTGGTTTTTGGGTGCTTACTTCCTTGGGGGCTATGCTGGTGATGGTCGTGGTGAGAATGGTCTGTCTAAGGCAGTCCTCTCTACTACGAAATCATGGGCCCTGGGAATTCCAGTAAGTTCAAACTCTGAGTTGCCGATTAAATCGTACTTTCTTTTTCTACTTACAACCATTTCCATTGCACTTCACATGGAAATGATTGGCTTGCTGCTAATCTCGTCCTTCATGATTCTTGTGATTAAGGTTAACCTTTGGGGTCTGATGAGTGCATCAATGAGGAATCTTTTCTGTTTCGTCTTCTTTACTACCTCATCACGAGAAGTACTAAAGTCTGCTCTGCCCAAAAGTTATCGAAGTGATATATGCCTATCATAGAATGCAGGTCGATATAATCTTAGTAAAAAATTTAGGAGCTGTCTTTCTTTTCTGCTTTCTATTCGTTTCTTATTTTTCTGCAAGACCAAATTGCAACTTGCATGTTTCTCGTTCTTCTCTCTTGACGTGAATGTTGATGGGTAGGATGAAGTGTGAAAGTTTTGTTAAATGTGCATATTGGAGCTTGACATTTACAATTTTGTGGTGTAATGAATGCCCCTTTTGACTGTGTTGGCAGCTTGGAATAGCTATAAGGGCTGTGTTATCAAGCCACATTCCTCCTTACAATTTTATGATAGTTACAATGGGAAGCACTTCTGTTTTGCTTATTGGCTGGAGGACGCTGTTGTATAGTGTTCTTCCAAATGATAAGAGCAAGAAGAGCGATGTCTATAGACGTGGAAGCCCATTTGAACTGTTTGAGGTACGAACCTCCTCTTTGAACTCTGATCAGCACGTTAAATGCCTCGTTACTTAATTCTGGTGGATATTGTCACAGTGTCTTTGTTCGTGTTGCAAGTCAAAATCTTTAATGGTCGATATTCTACAAACTTGGATATCTCAAATTTATGACTATAAAATGCTCAGTTTGTGGTGGTTTTTTCATCTATAAAGAGCTTTCAGTGTTGGGATCAAGTGGCAAATTTTCCTGTTGCTCGTAGTTGAACAATTGGAACTGTATGTAGTTTTATATTCAGATGGTTAGTTTGACATGGTTTATCTGGTGCAGCTGCTCACATCATTAGTGCGAAGGTGGTAATGGTGATGGGTTATCTCCTTTGTGCACGTTGCAGCTTCTGTATCTATGCCTATTTTTTAATGTACATCTTTAAGCACCACAAAGAGGATAGAGTCGTTGCTTTCTTAGCTGACAACCAATTTTGAAGATTGATTTGTGCTCCACTCAATATGCACAAAAGCGAGCTTCCAAAGCTTGTTTGAACTCAATGAAGGACTGAATGGAATCTCTGAGAAAGTAGTGTCAAGGAAAAATTGTTTCTTCAATCACTTCCAGAGTTGTTGACCTGATATGTAAATGCCATCTTTGTTTGCTGTACTCGAAAATATGAGAGAGAGAGAGAGAGAGAGAGAGAGAGCATTTGTTGTGTGTTTGGATAGGTTAAGTGGGCCAACTCGTAATCCAGTAAAGAACAAGTTTATTTTAAGTGTTCAAAACATGTTGACGCATTTATTGCACGAACCCCATTAAGCTCAATGTGAGCATCTATTAAAAAACAATCATCACCAAATTAAATGTTAGTAAAAACCAAAAATTGACTCTAATCTAACTTTCTTGTTTCCTCAATGGTCATTAGTTTGATACTAGTTTTTTGTTTCAAGAATTTACATCGAGTAATCAATCTTATGTTTTGAAGATATGTTAGTTGGAGATTTCCACATCTAGTATGCAATGCGCATAGGTGGAGTTGCAAATGACCCTAATTTCTTGATCCTAGAAACCGAGCATGAATTTGGAGTGGACATGCTACTCTTTCTTATGTGTTTTCGCCTCTGTCTCAGGCTAATGAGTTAATCTCAGATATAGACTCTCCGACCTAGTCCCACACTCCTAGATGCGTATATAAGCGGAGTTGTGTGTGACCCTTACTTTCACAATTTCGAAAGTTGTACTCTCTTTTGAGTTAAACCGGCGTGCTGCCGGGCTTTGATTGCTTCTTCAGTCTAGCAAGGAGGTTTTAATGTATGGCCAGGCCAGTGGAACTCGTCGGTCGGGGGTGCTGCTTGTCTCTCTGCGGTAGAGCAACAGGGAAGGTAGAAGAAGTTAATGGCGACCATTTAGTCATGGAGATTGGTCGTCTTTGAGATCTTATAGGAAGAAGACCAGAACCAGAGCTTGTCAGAAAGTGTCCCACGGCTTCTTCCTATCTGCTTATTTATTGCTCGTCTTCTCGTTAGATCTGGTTCCTCCATACATCATGACCTCATCACTCTCTTGTCTCTCAGCCAGCCTGAAGGATACATGATGATCTCTCATCAGGCAACGTTGTTGCCTCCACTCTATGCAATGGAGGACGCATGGTTTAACTCCATTAAAAGTCTCTCGTAGCAGCCGACTGAAGGATGCAGAAAAAGCATTATCTGTCCTCCGACAGCTATAAAGAGAGCAAAAAATTCTGTCTTCTTTCAGCAACCCCACCATTCTCGCTTCTCCACTGACGATAATGGATCTCGTGAACAGGATAATTAACTTGGGACGTAACGTAACGAGTGCTGTTCAAAAAGGGGTAAAAAGTTTTCCAAGTGGCCTGGCCAATTCACTGTTTGTAATGGATTCGATCATCATTGCGATAAAATCGATACGTGCAACGCAACCTCCCTTTTGTTTCTGGCCCTTTTCGTACTTCCCCTCTTCCCCTCCCCATATTTCAAAAATCATGCGATATTACCCCCCATTTCATCATTCGAGTTGGAAAATCTGTCTCCTCCATTCGAAGCTTTTCATGCAAAACTCCATGCACTCACGCGTTCATGGAAATTTCTCCTGAAACCTTTCGTCAGCAACATGACAAGGACAAACCGAAATCGCAGTGAGAACAGAGTATTTATGGAGGATATTAGAGCAGTCCATTAATTGTCTTATCAAGACAATCTATTGATGTACCGTCGATTAAGGTGTGTAGCTAATTATAAGTGTCTTGCTTCCATCATGTGATATATAATATAGTGTCAGCATTGACTCTATCAACTATCGTAATAACTTTCTTCTTTCTCTTTTTGTATAATTAAGGTGCTTGGACATGGAGACAAACTAACTGGATTCCCATACAAGTAAAATATAGGTATTGGTTTGTGTAGATGGTCCTCTCCAAAATAATTTGCACGTAACTGGGGAGATTCAAATAGGTAACCTTTGATTCTTAAGTTGGAAATCCCCTATGCCTCGACAACCTTAGAGAGTTACCGAAATAATTGGAACTTCGAAAATAAAGTGAAAAGGTACAAGGGATCGAACTCAATGTATCAAGGAGGAGGACTTTGAGGTATTCAAGTGAAGTAGCAATGCATACTAGAGAGTGACCCGAAAGATATTTACGTGCTCTTGATGCATGCGAGTCCACTTGATCTCAACTCTTAAATCGTGTGAGCTTTATATGGAATTGATGATTTAGTCACACATGCTTAAGGAGAATGCAAGAATTGCTCGAATGGCGTGGCCAGAGGCAAGGCTAAAGAAATTGACAAAAGAGACGCCAAATGGACAAAGTTTCTGCCCCTCAAATCTGTCGCTGTGAAAAAAAAGCAAATCTGCCATTTAGACTCGTGTCCTCCCTGACTCCACTGGCGTAATCCACCCACTCCATGCGCCATTTTCTCACCCCTCGTTGTCATTCGATGTTTTTTAAAATTTCCAAATAGAGAAACGTGATAAGCTCAACATTTTCCTCGTAACTATGAAAAGTTGAACAATCTAAATGAAAAAAGGTTTGCTGTTTTCAAATTCCAATGTACCGACTGTTCTCGTATTATGTGTGAATATAATTTTAAAGACCGAACTATTCCTTATTTAGTATGCTCAATAAGTATTATTTCGATCATTACAAATATACTTACTTAACCAGGATTTCAAACATGCGCATAAAGCTGATTCAACAAGGAAGAAACAATTTTGTTTTTGTTGTTATTTTAATGACACTAAGGAGAGAGCCAACCATTACTTCAAAAAGCTTTGGCTGCAACCAAAACACACTACCCTCCAAATTTTCAGTGAAAATGGAACTTGAAAAGGCTTTGGCTGGAACCCATTCCAAATGTCTCCCTTATTCTTTCTAACTATGTTCATAGATCCCTATGAAAGTTACATATAGGTGATTGAATAGAACGCGCTCTCTCCATCTCCCCAGCATTGCCTGCTGGTCTCCTAAGGGACCAGTTTTGTTCCTTTTCTAGAGAGAGAGAGAGAGAGAGAGAGCTTCTGGGTGCTTTGCTTAGTTAAAGAGCAAGAAAATTCCATAAATATTCTGTTGAATGCCAAAAAAAAAAACCAAGCTTTGGGAAGGGAGAGAGGGAAGCAGGAGATTTTGAAATGATTAGTTAGTTTTATTTAGCTCCCCAATGATTGAATATTCTGGCAGATATAGATACTTCTTAAACCAGCCTCATAGAAGATATCCCATATTCAACCCTCCTACATCAAAATGGATGTTTCTTCATCTCAACCCCATCATCATCATCCATATTGTCACCAAACCCAGTTTCCTTCTGTCACTACTGATTCTGGTTCTGTTCCTCTCAGCCTCTCCTATGAGGTTGGGGAAGTTGGTAATGCTGGCTTCTTTCACTCTCCATTGTGTGTAATGCCAGTCAAGTCAGATGGGTCTCTTTGTCTCATGGAAGCCATCACTAGGTCACAGCCAGAAGGTGCTTTTCCTTTTTCCTTATCGACAATCAAATGTGGCTCTGCTTCTGCTCCAAGATGGGCTCATAGCTTTAGTTTTATCGTCCTCAGACAAATTCTTGTCCTTATATGGGCTTTTTTTTTTTTTGGTCTTCAGGGATGATGCCAAGTTCAGCACCAAAGCTAGAGGACTTTCTTGGAGTTCACTACAATGGAAGACGAGATGGGGAAGCCCAGTTGGGTTACTCCGAGCTAGTGTACAGAGCATCAATGGAGGAAGAAACAGATGGCATGTCTCGCTTGGGAAACATTATCAGTGTCGATGATTGTGCAGTCTCTGGGAGTGTGAGTGTGAACGGGAAAGGGTCTGGCGGTTTCTATTCACAAATTCAGTCCAGTTGTGTTGCCCTTACAGCTCCGAGGCAATTCTTACCAGCCGTCAACACCGAGTCCTTGGCCATAGAAACCAGGAAGAGAGCACTCGAAGCGGACAAAAAGCTGCCTTTGCCTAGGAAGTCCATCGACACATTTGGCCAGAGGACATCTCAGTACAGAGGAGTTACAAGGTTAGGGCGTTTTGCGTTCTTGTTTTTGCTACTTGTAGCGAAGTTAAGTGCACAATAGTTGTTAGTTCAAGATGAACCCTTTCATAATTCTTGATGCAATCTGCGCTTTCTTGTGGGAGAAAATATTTGAAGAGTAAATGATGCATTTGTTGTTTCCTTACTGAACCATCTTTCGTCTTGTCGGTGCATCTTCCTAGTTCTTGGTTTGTGGTTAACAAGTGCGATCTACCTTCTTCACCAGGCATAGATGGACCGGTAGATATGAAGCTCATCTTTGGGATAACAGTTGCAAGAAGGAGGGACAGTCTAGGAAAGGAAGGCAAGGTTAGTTTTTTCCTCTTTCTTTCCAAAAAGCTGAATCATTGGATGAGCATGTGTGTGTTTGGCCTTTTCTCTTTTGACTGAAATTCGTGGTCCCTCTGATATGCATGAGCTTGACTGGGTGCTCTTTGTTTGTATGCTTCCTGGGAATGCAATTGCAATTAATGTCGCACCTCAGTTTACTTAGGTAAGACCTTTTCTCGGGACCAGATTTAGATATTAAATATTTGATGGAAACAAAAACAATCTTTGTTTCTTCAGCAATTGTGCATCACTTCCTAATTGGTTTTTCAGGGGGTTATGATATGGAAGAAAAAGCAGCAAGAGCGTATGATCTTGCCGCCCTCAAATACTGGGGACCTTCGACCCACATAAATTTTTCGGTATGAGAATGTCGTGTCCCTCTTTGCCACATTATGCAAATCTTTTCAGCTATCACAGCACGATGCCAACATTGCAGTTAGAAAATTATCGGAAAGAACTCGAGGAGATGAAGACAATGAGCCGCCTTGAATACATTGCCCACCTAAGGAGGTAAATCTTTCTCCCCGAATTTGCTTATTCAGATTGGCTATTTGTGACCGACATTGACCAGTTGCATCCATAATGCAGGAGAAGCAGTGGATTCTCAAGGGGAGCTTCAATATACAGAGGAGTGACAAGGTTTGCCTTGTTCTACTATCTGTTGAAGAATTATTTTGGTTCTTTTGTCCTCTTAATTTACAAACCTTCCTTTTGGCTATTTGGTCCCTACAGACACCACCAGCATGGAAGATGGCAAGCTCGAATCGGCAGAGTTACTGGAAACAAGGATCTTTATCTTGGGACATTCAGTAAGTTCTCAAAGTTAAATTATTTGGGCTCGATTTTGTCGATAAAACTATTCCCCCATTTTCTGTGGTGGCATGGCATTCGATCTATGTTTACAATGGTCCTTGTTTTCTTGTTTCTGAGCAACAGTCTATTATCAGTTTTCACATAGCGCTCGTTCAATGAAAGCTCTAATCCCAAGTTCTCTTTCCTGGCATTAGTGACTGGTTCTTTATCTATCTTTTCTTGCCTCTTTCTACCCGTCTTTCAAAAGAAAATGATTTATAAGGATGAAGATGGCAATGTAACTTTTATAGGGCAGGTCTATAGGCTGTGCTCTCCACACATGAAGGATTGGCAATCATCATCATTGTTTTCTTAAAGCACCATTTTTTAGGGCGTCATTTGAATTAAGTCCTAACTTTTCCATTAAATCAGCCACGCAAGAGGAAGCAGCTGAGGCGTACGACATAGCAGCCATCAAGTTTCGGGGTGTGAATGCGGTCACCAATTTCGATGTGTCGAGGTACGACGTCGAGAAGATCATGACCAGCAACACCCTTCTCGCAGGAGAGCTCGTGAGGCGAAACAAAGAAGCTGCACCAAGATATGACATGGGCTATCTTGCTAGTGGTGAAGCCAACGGACCTGAGAGCATCGACGGGAATGGCTTAGGCTGGAAGATGGTTCTACACGAGTCCCCTCAGGGACCACCAGATGATGTTGCTAAATCAGTAGATCAGAAATCGATTGCCAGGAGTAACCAAATTTCATCTTTGTCAATGGTACTGCAGCACATTTCGGATGAGGAGAATGGAGGACGCGCTAGTTTCGCAGATCCATCCTCTACTGTCACCGGATTAGGCAGCTCGCAAGATGGTGGCCCTGATAGAATGTGCTCAAATATGCTGCTTGGAAAGCCTGTATCAGTTCCTGAGTTTACTAATGCTCCAGGTTGCATAAGCTCTTGGTTGCACCCATCCCGGCTCACTCCGGCTCCAATCTCCGGTTCTCGGTCACCAGTTTTTACAGCATTGAGTGAAATCTAGCTAGTCTTTTTGGAATATCCGTTGGTCAAGTAGTCAAACTAAGAATGGAAAAGCTAAAAGTCTGAGAAGCTAGGAGAAAGGAAACTCTTTTAAAGAACGAAAGCTAAAGGCTTGTATCGGAATTATGGAGATGTTGCAAATTGGAGGGAAGTGGTCAGACAGAGAGTCACAGAGCTAATGTTTAATGCAATTGCATGATTGATGAGCTTTTCAATTGATGTCCTGCTAGGTACAAAATCACTGGGAATGTTCCCCCATATGCAGAAAAAGGCTTTTTACTTTGACCGTGCAATCTCACACTGTTTCTCAATCTGAACTTTACCAACATAATTACACTTCCTCCTATTGCAGAATTCTGGATATGGAGATTCTGTTTTAAGCTTGTTTTAGGATTTGGTGGTCATAATTAGTTAGGACTTTGTCTACTACAGTTGCGAATGTATCATGTTCCTATTTGCGATTAGAGAGAGATTAGACACCAGATGTGAAATGAAATGTCGCGTACGAATGATTGAAACAACCCTCGCATGTGCACACAGCTATCGCGCACGTCTGTACTCAATTGTGAATCTTGACTATTTGGAAATTTGGAAAAGTCACAAGGAAAAAAGCAAGAAATTGTTGTCTAATGTGTTCATCTGAATTGTTTTCTCATTCTCACCGACGGCATTCGACAATTTTTATGTATATCAATTACATTATCACATCAAACTACGCAGTCTCTATGTGAGATAATATGATTAGTTCAGACTATTCTGCAATTGGTGGACAGACAATACAGAAAAATTTCCACATACCGCATGTTCTCATTGCTCAAGAGATTGAAATTCATGGGGCAAATGTCAAAAGTCAGGAGGGAACACAACAAGCAAGACCATGTTTGAACTGAGGATAAAGCAGTACCATATAAAGGGGGAACACACTCAACAACCACAGCACATCAGAACAAAGAAAAAGGCCACATTTTGGAGATTGATGGTCAAAAAGATTTGCATTTGTAATGGAAAAGCTCACAGTGCAAAAAGAAAAAGGACACCACCCCGTTGTATTTTATTAAAGAGTGAAAAAGCAATGCCACTAATGTCAATTCCATCGTATCCTTGGAGTTGCAGTCAACAAATATGATTACGCCTTGTCATTTGACAGGTTGGACATCAGCAAAACAAGATGGTAGAAGTTAATGGATGAGTCACGTCAGGTGATCGATATGAGCGGTATCAAGCCATATGGACAATAAGGAAACGATCTTTCCCTGTACCCAGCCTGAGGAAAAGCCGGAGCTCGGTGCGTGATTGCAAGTTCTTGTCTAGCGCTCAAGACTGTCCGCCACTCGCTCGAACGGAATGCCGAGTTTGATAATACATGGAGCGTTGAGAGAAGAGAAAAAGGACGCATTGCATGTGCTCTCATCGTTGTGGATGATGGAATGGTGTAGGTGTGAACAAAGGAGCAACCATTGCAGCCTCAGCACGATGAGCCAATGTTTTCGAGTCGTTCTGCATCAGTTTGTCAGGAAAGCAAACAGGTCACGGCTAGGACAAGCTAATCTAATTGGTGGGGGAGGATGAACTTAATCTTCGTTGTCATTGTTTTCAACACTGGAAAAAAATTTGGTTCCCCAAGATGGGAAAACCTTTGAGAGCTATATTGACAGCGACAAGTTCAATTAGCGCGACCAAGAAGCGCGCACTTTGTCAATCACATATCTGTCGCAGAATGGAGACGTTTACTTTAGATTGATCAACGAATTCCGGACACGCATCAAATGCGCTACCAGAACCACATGCACATGATCGCCTCGTCTAAGCACTGCAGCAAGAAAAGAAAGTAGCAAGTTCGTTCTGTGGCCAGTACGAGGGATGTCTCTGAGAATGACAGATTTGAGAGAACAAACGTCCAAACTCCATCATGAGTTCTAATGAGACGCGTGAAAATTCTGGAACATACGGCATATGAAGCTGAATAATAGAAGATGAGAGTATAAGCAGTTCGAACACGTCGAATTCTGTTATGCCTCAAAGTCTTACCCTGCGCCCAGCGGTGACGGGACTTGTATGTTATGCAAAGATGATGGATCATGGGATCGAGGTAAGCGTTATCATAGGCCTTCCGGCGCGACCTGATGCTATCTATAGGGCGGGCATTGTGTGACTATTAAGGTGCGTTTGATAACCTGTCAAAATTTTTAATTCTGCTCCAGAAGTAATTTTGAAGCAGAAATGCTTTTGGTAAAAAATGACTTCTAGAACAGTTTTCTACTTCTGAATAGAAATTATGTTTGGTAAAAAAGTGATTCTTTAGGGTCAGAATTAATTCTTGTCATAAGTGATTCTTTTCTATTTTCACTTATCATTTTTCTTTTCACGCTTGTAGGCCACCGTCGGTCGCCGCCGCCGCCACCTGCCATCGCCGATCGCCAGCGATGGACGCCGGCCACTCGTCACCGGACATCGTTTGATAAACTTGCCAAAAGCAGAAGTAGAATGAGGGTGCGTTTGGTAAACATAATTTATCATTCTCTACTAATTCTGGCAAGAATGGATTTCAAACGGGCTCTTAGTATCAGACTCAAGTTAATGCATTAGCTTTCGTCGGCATCAGACTAATTTACCATCACCGACTCTGCTGGGAGCTTGCCCTTCAATTTTTTTGGTCAGCTAAAAGGACCGGATGACAATGGGCATTTTGTTAGTGCAGCTCCTTCGCTTCCGGGTTTGCTAGAGATCAGCAAAATGGCTCTCTTGCAGCATAATCTGTGAGATCTCATTCTCAACACAAGCCCTTAGCCCCAGTCTCCTTCAGCCATCAGCATCCACACCGTATTCTGGGCCAAGCCCGAATTACTTGAAGGCCGGGTTGGGTCGACCCGTGTGATTTAACCGATTTTAGTTTTTTTCCCCCTTCCTTCTTTCCTCGGATCGGGTTACCCAATTGTATCAGGCCCATGATGCCAAATGCTATAAGCTCATGGCCACACTACCAAAAGAAATCACCATCATCCGGGTACTGTAGCAGTCATTCTGTAGGACCCCTATCTAGTATTGTCTTTCTTCTTTTTTCTTCGCAAGAAGCACCTTTTTAACTACCGTCTCGAGCTGTTTCACTAGACATTTATCTTGTAACAAGCAGCCGAAGGAAACGAGGGGAGATCGTTTCTTTTTATATCAATAGAGTATGCGACACTATTCAAGTAATGAACATCCGACTAATCTCCCCATTGGAAATGGCAATTCCCGTTCTTGCACACATCATGTGATTTGTTGGGTGATCTCATGCCCTTTTTACCTTAAAAGTTAGCTCAAAAGATGAGGCTTTTCCTCATACTTATAAACCGATCACCAGCCTATTTCATAACCGACGTGGGATAACTTCAACATGATCATGGAGAACACATAGATCGGTATTACTAACAATGGGCTCGAGAAAACACGCAAGTATGGTGATTCAAACCCAAGAGTTAGAGCGAGGAAAATGGAAAGTGTTGAACCTAGACTGTCTTCTAGAAGCTGTCTGAACAGGCTGCCCCGTTTCTCCCGTCTCGCATTCATCCGAAACCGGGAAAAGTTGCTCATTACTTTGGGAATACGATTGGCTCAGAGCATATGATCGCTCCGATTCTGAGCACCACTTATTTGCCGAGTGTATGGCGTGCATGATGAGTTGAGTTTCCCTACAGAAGCTTTAGTTGTACGTGCATGCTCCCAAATTTTTATGCAGTTTGGAACTCAAGCAAAGAACCAAGATCATGATTGACACCTCCTGCGCATGCTGGTCGCTTCGCTTCACCTCATTGGAACCTCATGGCTTTTCGGATTCTTCCGTACGATGTTCGGCACTTCCTCTTCTTTTAATATGCAGCACTTACCATTGATTGCAGCTCTGAGATGTTATAGTCTAATGCAGAAGCAGAGCCAGTGGCATTCTCATGGAGTCATGATCTAGCTTCTCTCTTTTCTCCACTCATCTTTCCC
>BCNH02000006.1:7420251-7471904 GCA_001662345.2 Metrosideros polymorpha var. glaberrima
CGGGGAATTTGTCGATGCAGCGATTTTTCCTTTTGATGTAAATTTTCGATACTGTTGGCTCTGGTTCAAAATGCCATTTGAAGATGTTTTTTTTTTAATGTTATCTTGACTCCTCAAAGTTCTAAAAGTGAGTTGACTTGTGGCGAAGCAAAAATTCTGTTTCTAAACCTATTGTACATATGTCGATTGAGTCCTAAATTTTTCAATTTAGTGCTAAACCTTTGCGAGAAATTACTATATAGCCCTTCCAATTAATTTTCACCGAAAATCGCTGACGTGGCAATATGTCACGTAGTATGGTCGGCGATGACTGGACCGCCATGTCATTTGATGAAATCAATGAAGACTCTATTTTAACTTTCAAAACTGTTAAGAAAAAAAAATCATAAACATATTGTATTTATGTCAATTCAATCTTAAACATTTTAATTATATTATTTCAATTCTGAAACTTTTGATAATTTGTCCATGTAGTGTATCTGGTAACATGAACGCTAGCCATCCTATATGGCACGATCAATATTGACGTGGACGAAATTTACAATTTTTAAATATTTTTTTCTTTTTTTTTCTTTCTTTGTTTTTTTTTCAAATCTAGGGCGGTGAGCCCTTGCCTATTGCTGGCAACAATCGGCTGGTGACCACGTTGGCCCACAGTTGGGGAAAAAAAAGAAAGGAAAGAAAAGAAGAAAAAGAAAAAGAAAACCAAAAGAGTAATTAAAAATTCATAAAATTATTTTTTTAAAATGTTAATGTTAGCACCAATCATGCCATGTAGGACAGCCGACGTCCATGTCAGCAATTTTCGATCAAAATTGGCTGGATGGGCTACATTGGTAAATCGTCAAAAGGTTTAGGACCCAATTAACTAGGGATGAGCATGGTTCTAGGTAAAATCGAGAATCGGGAACCGAACCGCCGGTTTTAGGTTCTAATGTGTGAGGGTCCGGTTCTCAATTCTATTTTTTTAGGAACCGCCGGTTCCGGTTCGGTTCTCGATTCCTATAAGAACCAAACCGGGAATCGAGAACCAAATAAGGAACCATACGCAATTTGGTTCTTGTGCGCCTATTTTGTGGATTATGTTACTTATAGTATATGAATTGTATCTTCTTTAATGCATTTCTTTTGCACTATTTTGCTTTTGTTGTTGCCAAATATACATCGGATGACTGCAGAAGATGATTTTGTGGCTTATGTCTTGTGTTCTTTCCATCTTTTTTGGCGTAATTTGTGAAAGATTTACGGAAGGAAAGTATGATATTTGTGGGATTTGGAACGACGGTATGTGTGTGTTGGTGTGTGACTGTGAACAATGGGATTGAGACACGAGGACCGAGAGTAACACAAGCGAACTCCGTTCCAAAGTCACGAGACCAAGTTCTTAAAAGGTAAAACAGCATAGTGCCTCGGTGTCACAATCCCCTTTCTTCCTTCCCCATGTGCGGCCCCTTCACGTTTTGGTTTTTTTAGTACAAACATTTTCTTTATGGCTCATAGATAATCGATCTTTCATATGATATATACATATATATGTGTATATAATCATGAAGACGACTCGAGTGTTGAAATTGGTGCCGTCATATTTCACATGTTATATGAGAGAATCGTATTGGAGAACCTATAAGAACCCGGAACCGATCCTGAAACTTGTGACAATATGGGTTTCAAGTTCCAAGTTCCAACGAGTAGGTTCCAGATTTCAAAAAACGATGAACCTGTAGGGGTGGGTAGATTCCAGGTTCCAAGTGGCACCTGTAAGGAACTTGGAACTGCTCACCCCTACAATTAACACAATTGAAATGTTTATTATTGAATTAATACAAATACAATAGGTTTATGAATTTTTTGGTACTTTTCCTCATCGACTTTACTCCATTGTTCAGAGTTAAGATTGAGGAAGATTATAGAAACTTAGGGAGTACTCAATACTTGACTATCTAGTTTTGAAAATTCAAGTACCTGCCGAGATTTATTCAGATGGTTCCCAATTACAGCCCGACATACGAAACTAGTAATCTCCTAAGATCCTTTCTTCTCGTCAAATTCAACGTGTTCAATCTTCAAACTCGATAAAAGGTCATTTATCCTCCAAACAAGTTGAAAAACAATAAAGAATTCAACATCTCTAGCAAAGAGGGTCTCAAGCCACAACGAAAGCTCGATACCTGGCGATCGAAAAGTCGAAATTGTGAGTGCATCAACGAACCAAATTGGACTCGAACCTCGTACGACAAATTATAGTTTCACCAGCAAACGGGAGCAAGTGTTTCTTCGACGCTTCTCGAGGCAATGTTTTGGATTACACTGCACTACACCTTCCCACGCCCACACGGTTGATAATGATTACATGGAGAGAGAGAGAGAGAGAGGTCTCCATCTCCACACGAATTAATTATGCCGTTGATGTCGCAGGATCTCGTTTTGTCCCGCGTAATCCCATCCGCGAGCTTCGCGTCCACTGAGGACGCTTTGGCTTTGACCATATTATTTGTTGGTCTGGGCTTTGGACTTCGAACGTGCTACAGCTGGTGGAGATCGTACGGGGGACAGGAGGGTCGTCATTCAAATGGTGGATTCCATTATTCCTTCTGTTCATCCCGGACAAAAGCCACCAATCTCTTTTGTATAAAGAAAAGAAAGCTATTTGCAGCTGTAACTGTAATTAACCTATTAAACAACTGTGCCGGGATAAATTTTTTTTTATTTAAAAAAAGGAGCCATCATGCTCTGCGTTCTGCATAAGATTAGGTGATTGTCCTTGCTTCTGATCCTGTCCACACCTTACACTTGTCCAGCATCCTCATCGCATCAGACTTCGTATGCGTAATGCAGATATCTGAATGGATTTTTATATTATATAGAGGGATAGAAAACTGCATGTGAACTCATTTACAGCTAGCTCGTGAAATCGCCAAACATCGTTCTGAAAATCGATAGAGCATATTTGCTGAATGGTTTATCGGAATCTCGATGAGGGTAAACCAAATCAATTTGCGCATCTTGAATAAACTTATGAGACCAAGATCGATATTGTTATCTTTATGTACTTCTTGATCCTGTGATCTGCCTAATTTTCTGTACTCATACAGGGTCCACCAGGCATTGCCACCTTTTGCACGGTTGCACCCTCCCGCAAGTTCTATTCTTTGAGAGGAGCTTCTTATTGGATATTTTTACAAATCAAAGTTTCAAATATCATCTCCTGTTGCAAAACGTGACTCAGACACACCTCTTATCACACTGTCATGTCATGGACATGAGATTTTGGTCTCTCTCTGAACAAATTCACCCAGGCTTGTCGTAATTCCAAAGTCATCAGGACATGCATAAATCCACATCTTGATTGGTATGGAAGGAGGAAGGATCTGGTGGGGGCCATCATAAACCCTTGTGCTACATAGATGGAAAAATAGGGCACATGGGGAATCATGGAGCTTAGGTGCATAATGAGTGGTCTAAACCAGAAAAATGAAGTGGGTTGGTTGGCACTTCCGCAAAAAGAAGAAAAAAAAATCGAGTGTGTAACAGCAAAGATAGATGTGTTGGCAGATTGTGTCAGTAAAAAAAGAAGAAGAAGAAGAAAAAGCATGTCAAGCAAGCAAGCAAAGCTAGCTTGGCTTGGCCTTGAAGAGAAGCACCTATCCAGCTATCTTCTAGTTCTGTCTGAGATAAAGCAAAAGAAAAGCTTGAGCAACTGGTTTGAAAAGAGTGATTAAGATCTGGTAATAATAATGTACCCTGCAGGAGCAGTTAGCAGTAGTTAAAGTCTTGTCTTTTAAATTCACACATGTCACCTCTTTGCTTGGGGCAGGTAAGAGATCGTCTCAACTCTTACAAGCACTTTTTCTTTATTTTATTAGTGGTTTCTCACCCTTTACCTTTTCTGGTGCTATAACACTGTTAGTGATCAACAGAAGTTTGGAACTTGATTCTTGCTGTGTTGTTTCTAGTGATGTAGGCCTTTTCTTGGAGATTTAGATCAAGTCACTAGATGCTCTTCCTCATTAGGAGGACTGTGAGCTGAGAGACTGCATAATTTCAGTCCTTACGTGATACAATCAACGCAGTATTGAATGCTCTTCTGGCCTTTTTAGGTACCCATCTGGGAACATCTCAAAAGGGTGTCTGCAAAACTTGCCCTTTTGTTGACAGTGTTGGTGTTCCTTTTGGTATTGCTTCGAGACTTCAACTAGTCACTGCCTTCGATGAGCCCTTTTCCCCTCCCGAGTCCTAAGCACCGATCTTCACCCTCCAATGGTTGAAGCGATTCTGTCCCAGTTTGGGTGTAGTGTGGTCAAGGACATTTCATACCAGTTACTTCAATGACTCTGGCCAATGAAGTGTTGGATGTATTACTTTGTTTTTCAATTGAGAGAGAAAAGGGAATCTGCTTTCTTTTTCGGTTGGTCTGGAGCTGTCTCTGGGACTAGCGTTGCTTGCTCCTCCAAATTTTACTTTCTGCTTTTAGGGGTTCACTTTCTTGTCTATAATTATTAGGGATATGAGCATTTTCTCTGTCATCGCTTCTTTGGCATAAGAGGAGTAGGCTCAATGAGAAGGTATTTGAAAAAGAGGGGAAAAAAAGCTGGTACTCTGTAGATTCTATGCCTGATAGATAGGATATGTCCTGTTTTTCACTATGTGCTTCCTGGGATGCTGCAAATAAGAGACTTCTTTTGCTTTGCCCAACTCCAGTACTATAAAGCTGACAAAGTCCATTGTGTTCCTTGTTGAGTCCTACAAGATATCACCAGCTGGTTTTGGTCAAACCCCACTTTATACCTTTTCACTCTTCTTCACCTTCACTGCGTCTTATATATCCTCAAGTCCTGGTTCATGGTGACCTTTGCTGGTTTATTGAAATTGGTTGAGAAGACTTGGCTTTAGTTCCTGGGTTATTGTGTCTCAATTCTGAAGATGGAAGGCTGTGACGGTGGTGATGTCGGGTTCAGACATGGGGGTAACAATTTCTTGAATTTTCCACACTCAGGGATGACTCCCAGTTCAGTCCCAGATGAAGTCTCAGGAATGGCAATCAACCACCCTTTTGTTAGCTCTGGTTGGGATCCACTTGTGTCCCTAACTCAGAGCTACAATTTTGCAAATCCTTCATTGGCCTCTGGATTCCCCTTTTCTTCGCACCCCGGCATCATGGAAAATCAAGGAACTGGTGGCGACTTCCCTCCGCTGCTCGGTCACAACCTATTGGCATTGACCGAGCAGGTCTCATTTTCACGACTTCCCTGCTCAGAGAGCCGGAGTTACCTGGATGCTGTCGGCTGCTTTGGGCTGCCTGACATTGCTAATTCTGGATGTCCTCCTAACTATGGCTCTCATAGGGAGGATGATCATGACGGTAGTGAAGGGGCCTCAGCTAACAATAAACTGTCTCAGGGATGCCAGATCGAGGAGGATGCCGAGGGATCATCGCCGAGTGCCAAGAGAAGAAAAAATGCCTCGGATCTTGATACCATTTACAATAGGAAGGTCAGTCATCTGTTGTTAATGCGAAAAGTATGAACATTTGATGTTTTTTTGTTGCTGTCCTTTTGTGGGCAAATGGCTCGGTCAAACAAGTTGCTCTTTGTTTGTTAATCTGGGATAGGAGGGAAAAAAGGATCCTTCCAGGGTGAACTCAGATGTCCCGAAGGACCGGGACGACAAGAAACAGAAGAATGAGCAGATTTTGTGTCCTAATTCTCAGGGTAAACCAAATGGTAAACAAGTGAAAGACAATGATGAAGCTCCGAAAGAGGACTATATTCATGTGCGAGCGCGCAGAGGCCAAGCTACAAACAGTCACAGCCTTGCGGAGAGGGTAAACCTTTCGTTGCCCAAATGTATTCAAATGCGAGGTTTGTGTATGCCTTGAACCTACTAGGGTCATTCTGCTTTCAGGTGAGGAGGGAGAAAATTAGTGAGCGGATGAGAATGCTCCAAGATCTCGTCCCTGGATGCAACAAGGTAATCGAGTCGCTCTAGTTTCTGCGGTACTTATTTTGCTTACTCGAGATGGTTAGTGATTCGGGGGGGTTGCACTTGCCACAGATCACAGGAAAAGCGGTAATGCTTGATGAGATTATTAACTATGTGCAGTCCCTGCAACAGCAGGTCGAGGTACATGCTGTTTTCTGACTCTGGTATACGTATTGTGTCTTAAGTCCTGAATGAGTTTAACACCATCTGCCTTTTTAAAACAAATCCATTAAATGGTGTAATGTGGTATCTGATGATATTATCCTTTGAATTGAACGTAAAAGATCTGGATAGAATGTAATTTTCTCTGTAGAGTAATTAACTTTGTGTGATCTTGACATATGAGGCCATGTGGGTTGTATCCTTCAAGTTTTCATTGGGGCTATTGTTTTTTCTATTTGAATCTGCATTCTCAATCTCCCATTGATGCCAAGTATTAAGATCTGACCATTGAGCTATCTAAATTGAATCAAAAGTCCAGTGATAATGTTAGTTTCTTTCGCAGTTCTTGTCCATGAAACTTGCCACCGTCAATCCAGAACTGAGCATTAACTTGGAGAGGATACTGTCCAAAGATGTAAGTTAACATGATGCTGAAAGACTGATATTCGGGCCTTAAGAATTTTCAGCATATATAGTTGTTAATCTAAGTTTTACTTTTTCCTCTCGCAAAGATATTCTGCTCACAGGGAAGCTCTGCAACTATTGTGGATACCGAGCGTGGAATGGCCTCTTCTTCTCCTTACACACAAGGATTTTTCCCAGAAGCTTTTCCAAGCATCCCGAGCTTGAATCATCATTATCCTCCCTTAACACAGGTCTCTAAAAAGGACCAATCATCTATCTAGGCCATCTCTATCCCGTGTTTTTCAGTTACACTTCGACTGTTAATGATTGATATGTTCTTCACATCAGGCTTTTTGTGAGAGTGAGCTACAAACACATTGTCAATTGCGCTTCCATTCCAGTTCAAGAGTCGACAGTTTGGGTCTAAATGGTAATTGGAAGAAGGTCATCTAATGTTACCACAAACTCCACTAGCTTTGCTTCACAATTGATAAAATTATCCTGTTTGGCACTTGGCAGGGCGCTAAAAGTCAGAGAGATGAATTTTTCAGAGAAGGTTCTTTGTTCAATCGACTCAAACTGGGAACTTGGTGAATTAGGCTAACTGTATCCGACTGATTTGGAGGAGAAAATAGAGTTGGTTTTTCTAAGTAAAGAGAAATGTAGAGTTGTATAGACGGTGAAACAAACTGGTTTACTCTTCGGGTTTTTAATCGAAGAGGATGCTCTCAAGTGCTAACAGATTTTGTATATTTAGGTAGCACTGATGAATTCTCTATCCGCAATGTGCTTATTTCCTTTGGTGGTGTTCTGGATTCCTAAAGGGCATTGTGAAGCCAGGCAAGGTTTCGTATTAAATTGATCGAGTAAAAGGATATGTTCTGATATTTCGGATCACAATCCTGAATGTTGTAAATTCATCAGCTCAGCATGTGAACTTTTAACGGCCCTTCTTTTCTATCTGCGTATGATTTTAAAAACTGTTGTTAAATATGGATATCGGAATTGCGGTGATGATGATGCAGAGAAAGGAGAAAAGCAGGCAGGCTCCTCCTCAAGATTGCTCGTGATAATTAAGTAACAAAAAGTATCGTAAATGACAAAGTTTTATCAAACATGTGGAAACCCGGAAATCTGCAATTCTATTTGCTGTAGCATCTAACATTCTGTTGAAGATGAAGCTGTTTTTTCGGGTTGCTATAATATTCAGCAGCCCTGCTTCATATCAACGCTTGAAGGGCTTCATATCAACGCTTGAAGGGATCGGAAATCTTTATTATGTCGGACGCTCCAAAATTTGACGCCCAAAAACTATCACAAATCACTTTAAGGGAGGAATCGATCACAGCAACAATATCACTGTCTCGATGGAATATCACACGGAAGCAAAAGACAGTTTGCCAGCAAATTTGAAAGGGTTGGTCTTTGTTTAGGTAATGAATTTTCAGGATTAAATCAGCTACATGTTGAAAGAGCTAAAGAGGAATAGAATAAGTTTCAAAAGGTAAGATGCCATGTAAATTTGGTGCTCAATGAGCAAGACAGTGACATTGGAGAAGCCATACCATACCAAGGAATGGGCTCAGATACCTTGTTACCACAACTTTCTGGGAGCCCAGATCTGTGGTGGGGGTTGCAGATACCAGACATGAGGCAGTCCCATGTTGCTTGCCTACTACAGTGGACACAATGAACAGCTACCTCTGTTTCCTTGACCCGCCTTGTCTTTATCCAGAAGGCACTTGACCTGTGATATCTGAAATCTGATTCGCAAGCACTTTGCATCATCTTGCAGCCTACATCTCAAGTCCATTACATCTCAAAAGCCTTTCAGAATGGCCATTGTAGCCTTGAAAAAGTAATGAGAATATGATACGAACCATACAGTGATCAATGAGATAATACATATCTCGGTGATGATATAAAGATGTTGGTTTTTAGACTCCCTTTTGGCTAAATGATAGGTAGTGAATTGAAGTTCTCCTCATAGATCAAGCCACTTGTTTAATGATAACCCATCAAATCTCACCTTTGACCCAAAAGGGAAAAGAGATAAAAAGGCTCGCGGTAGTTCCATCCGGCTATAGCACTTCATACATTTTTCAAAAGAATGATGTTCTATTCCACCACCTTATGTTATTTTCCGTTTGTTTTTGTACAAACTTCATTTCCTCTCTTCTACAAATTAATGTGCTCAGGCCGATTTCTATGAAGGATTTTATTTAGTGAGTATAATCCTTTGTTAATTAAGACATCTTAAATTTAAATTGTAATCATGAAGAGTTCGCAAACTTAATCAAAATATTTCCTTAAGAAAACTTGAACTAAAGAATTGAATATAACAAGGAGTAATTAGGAATAGAACCTTAGGGGGACAATGTCAACGAATGTCCTTTATTAATATTCTTTAAAATTAGAATCCGATCATTACATTTATTAAAGTACTCTAATCTTAGATGATCATCGTAAAAGAGCAACGAATATGTAAACTTCTCCGATTCGAACACAAGAAAAGAAGAAACAACAATCTAAGAAAGATTGATAAAAAAAAATTACTAGATTGTCTTACATTAATGATATATTTTTCCTCTTCATCAATTTTGACATAATTTGTTTTTAAGTTATTTGAGGAACGAAAATATCGTATGAAAAAAATTCCTCCAATTTGTTTCATATAAACCATTCGCGTTTTCTTTTCAATTTTCTGCCATTTCCCTTTCTCACTCCACGATGTTTGTCTAATGATACCCTATACCCACTGATCTTGAAAGTTTTATTCTTTTGTTTAACGTGCCGATGCCCACATATCCAAGTCCCCCTAATTGATATAGTATTATTATTATTTTTTTGATATATTCACAATAAGTCCTCAAACTTGTAAAGAAAATGCATTTGAGTTCTAAAACTTGCAAAAAGTTCAAACAAGTCATAAAACTTGTTGCAAAAGTACAAATGAGTCCTAAAACTTTCAAAAAAATATAATTTTAAAAAATGACTTGATTGGATCTATATGACAAGTTTTAGAACTTAATTGCACTATTTGAAAATTTTAGGACTCGAATGCACTTTTGTAACAAGTTTTAGGACTTGTCTGAACTTTTTGCAAGTTTTAGAATTCAAACGCACTTACCTTGCAAGTTTTAAGACTTATCGTGAACTTATCTCATTTTTTTTCTGTCCCATACCCGTCAGTACCCTCCAACTGTTTCTCTCTAGCTGAATCCATCGAAAAGGAGGAGTGGCAAAATGATTGGCTTTCTCTTTGAACTACGAAACCTCTAAAATCTTCCAAACTCAAATTCATTAATTTCACTTGCGCATCTCAAGCTGCTGAAATAAAGAGGAAAAGAACAATGCTGTACTATAATATCATGATTCTCATATCAAAAAACCGAAAATGGAAGAACGTTGAATCTTATGTTGAATGCTCCTGTCAAAGAAAAAATGACATTTGGATCTACGTTTCCTTCCAACCAAAGAAAAAATTGCATCTAAACAAAAGAATTTTCGAAAGAAACATAAAAACAAAAAGAATAGAACATGTGTTATGAACATCATACTTATTGAGGAGCATCGCCAGTTTTCCTCTGTGCCTCCTCACTTTCTTTTATGGTGGTGATTTTGTTCTTCTATCAAGGTAAACTTATCGAGTTCCGGCTGGACTGGGGGAGAGTGTTCCAGAAACAACAAATGCAGCAGCAAGCAGCGACTTTGAGGCTCGTCAGCACAAATAGAACTCTCATTGTTTGCCACTTGCAGCTGCTCTCTCTGGGCCAGATTTTGCCGTGCTTTATATACTAGCTATACACCCTAATTACCATCACCTCTTCAGTTCACTCCACCTGCTCGCCAATTAAATCCAGACCAACCAGCAAGAATGACATCCCCTGGAACAGCAGGAAGTAAAAGTGGATACCCTGAGCAGATAGGAGGCTTCTGGCCGAAGCCGTGAGGAGGAGGAATGCCAATGTAAGCTCTTTGGTATATATTCGGTTGTGCTTCTTCTTCCGAGACGCCTTCTGCTCTTGCTTGCTGATTTCCTCCTTCAGGGCCTCGAGATCAGGAGCAGAATTGCCCCTTTTGTGCTTCGTCTCTTTCTCGACCAAGGACAAGAGATCGCCCTCTGAGGAACGGCCGGATTTCTTGGTAACGACCCACTCATATGCGCTACCAAGCTGGAACAGCCCCGAGATCATTGCGTGGAACTTGGTCACGGACATGGTGTTCTCAAATAGAAGGTAAGGGACAATAAAGGGGAAGGATTTGGGTGCTGGTAGTATGTTGAGAAAAGACATGGTCGCTGGAATGTAGCAGACCACCCATGCTGGGAGCTCAGCCTCAGGAACGAACATCGTCATGGGAAGGATTATACAGAAAAGGGTGAAAGAATAAAATGGCAATATCAGCTTCCTCAGAAGGAAAAAGAGGAAGATCAAATTGAATTTCTTCCAAATGCTGATCTGCAATTACCAAGAAACACGTAAGAACAATACCAAGTTAGTCCTCAGCAACCTTTTTAAGTGGGTCTTTGCATTTTGCAATTTTTGTGCTGAAGAAAATTAGCACCTTAGATTTGATTATGGCAGGCAAGCAGAGGCGAAACAACTGCATGGGCCCAGAATGCCATCTATGTTGCTGCTTCCTGTATGCTTCATAAGACTCCGGTAATTCACATTGGGCCTGGTCAAGACAACATGAAATTTCCATGAACACTACGAATACTGGCTCAGCTTGTCGAGGGGAACAAACACATTTTGATCTCATAAAAGCTATAATTTTAAGAATTTCCAGATAAGTACCTCAACATCATTAAGAAAAATAAATTTCCACCCATGAAGATGAGCCCGGACTGCAATGTCCATGTCCTCGACGGTCGTCCTCTCCAACCACCCCCCAGAATCCTCCAAAGCCTTAATCCTCCATACGCCAGCAGTCCCATTGAAACCGAAGAAATTTAAGAAGACGCCATTCACTTGCTGCTCCACCTCAAAGTGGAAAGCCAGATTAATGTTCTGGAGCCTAGTTAGGAGATTCTCATCCTTGTTCACAAATGACCACCTTGCTTGAACCAAGCCTAGCTCCTCATTATCCTGCATTACCACCAAATTGCAATTTAACATCATCAGTATGCAAAATTGCAAATGAACAACGAAACTTCATTTCCTTTAGTATGTGTAAGCATTAAAATTCTCATCTCGCAGGTAAGACAATCCGCCAAATGAAAATACAATCAAGTACCTTAAAATGAGGAACTGTTCTCTTTAGAAAGTCAGGGGCAGGCTGAAAATCGGCATCGAAGATGGTGACAAACTCATACTCTTTGACGTAGCTGCAATTCATAGCAGACTTGAGATTACCAGCCTTGTATCCTTCTCTAATCACCCTATGCCGATAAATGATGCGAGCCCCTTCTTGCTGCCACTTGTTAACTTCCTCTTTAATCAGCGACTGTGCAGTAGGATCATCGGAATCATCCAGGACTTGAATCAGCAACTTCGATTTCGGCCAGTCCAAGTTGCAGACAGCAGCAATTGACTGCTGGTATACCTGGCGGATAGATTAAAAATCACCATGTCAGATCAAGCTCGCTATTTCTTGAATAATGCCATGACAAATTCATTTGGAAATCAATGTACCCAAACACATAAATGACATGAAATGGGGTGGTTTAAATTTTTACCTCCTTTTCATTGCACATGGGGAGTTGCACTAGGACCATGGGGAAGTATCCCTTCTCGCCGGATTCGACATCGACCGAGGCATCCTCCTTGGGGACCGGCTTGATGTTTCTGAATTTGATCCAGAAACAACCCAAGCACAGGATAAGCCTATCCAAGCTCTGGATAAGGAAGAGCACTATGCAAGCATTGGCCAAGAACTGCAAAGGAGGAGCAAGATATTCCACCCGGATCGAAACCCACTTCGAATACAACCGAGCGAAAACACCCTTAACTGCGAAAGAAGTAGCCAACAAGTGTTGCAACTCGATATTGTGTGAACCATAGTGCCAACCCTTGAAGTAAGCGGCCACTTCAAACCCTAACAGGACAATGGACAGCCAAAGGAACACTTTGATGCAAGTATAGAACCTGGCCTTGAGATTGGGGCTCTCTCTCACTCCTCCGCCGCCACGAGAAGCCTCGCAGACGTCGTTGTCGGTTCTGCCGGAGGCGACGCGGCGCCTGACCGCGGAGGCGAGGCCGAGGGCGGCGGCGGCCATGGAGGCCAGGCAGCCGGCGGCCCTGTGAGCCCTGAGGAGGAGGACCCACGTGAGCTGCTTCGCGTTCTTGTTGCGCGTCCGCTCCGGCGCCGCCCCCTCGCCGGCGGCGGCGACAAAGATGTCGTCGTCCGACGGGCTCTCGAGCTCGACCATGGACCAGTTCAGGTTCTCCATCTTGACGACGACGGGCGTGCCCTTGTGAACGCTCTGTTTTGCCCACGAATCGAGCGAAGGTGCCATTCTTGGTCTTGATTTTCTTGAATCTTGATTTTCGAAGCACACCCACTACGCAGTAAAGCTCAAATCTTTGAGCTTGTGGAAGATTATTTCAGGCAAGGCGAGCCAAAGAAAAAACCGAATGTACTGAAACCAAGTGGATTATTCAAATCAATGCTAATGACAATGAGGATCACGGAAGGAAACAACAGAGGGTATTCACGAGTCGTGAATGAGGAGGAGGCAACGGAACGCCAAAGGGCTCATCACTCAATCACAGCTCTGAGGAAGTGAGGACTGGAGGAACGTAATAAGGAAGAGAGAGGGAGGGAGGGAGGGAGAGGGAGAGAGAGAGAGAACAAGTGGTAACAGCTCAACACGTCTTTGATTTCGATTCCGAAAGTATAAAATATTAAAAGAAACGAAATGTTCCAACGAGGAAGGAAAGCACGCACGTTGTCTGTCGATGTCAATAATGTCTTACTCTTACAAACGATCCTCACCTCTCCTCTCCTCTCCTCTCGCGGGATTGATCGTCTTCGCAATAAATGTCAAAAAGGAAAATCTCTTGAACCCTCCTCTCATGATCGCTAAGCTTTTTCCCAATTCGATACAACTTTACATAATCTGCCAGATCGCGTTCGCATACGCGACAGCTAAACCGAGTGTTTCTTGCGCGGAAAAGACCCGAACGAAAATGACCAGGAAGCGTGGAACCGGGACGGGTCGCTGTTGTTGACGAAGGTGGCTTTGTCTTTTTGCGAGGGTGTTTCAAAATTGGAGAATTCGACGCGTGAGATCGAAGAAGTCGTTGATTCCACTTCCACAGTTCCACCAGGTAACTGGAGCGCGCGCTTCCTTTTACTTGGAATTTTCTATGTTTTTTGTCCGTTTCGTTTTAGATGTTGAGAGAATAGAAATGGATATAGAGATGGAAAATTACTGAATGATTGATGGAATCCGATTCCATAGCCACATCTCACGTTTACTTTATCTATTCCAAGCCCGTTAATTGGTCTCGTCGGAGTCACTTTTGCTCAGAACCCTGAATCAATGGGTTATTAACTAATTAGAACATATTAGCTACTTTACACAATACCAAATCTCCAATGTGGGACTTTTATAATGTAATTCTTGCGTGCATCTCAACAATTTCCCTATCACATCTGAACTCCAATGTTGGGCATGTCACCCTTAATGTCGGTATCCTTCCGTATTGACATATATCAACCTGAATCTCCACGTGCTTGCAATGGACCTGCAAAACTGTGCACAATGACCACCATTGAGTGCTAACTCAAGATTGCATTGTTGTGGCCCAAAGTCTATTTCATCCATGGTCTCCAACTCACGTTTCCTATCTATTGGTATGTTCTGGCTAACCAAACAAACCCTAATGGTAATTTTCATGTAAAATCTGCGTTGATCATGAGATTTTCTCCTTAAGATATTACAACACATACCAAAACAAATTGAATCCACCAATCAACCATTGATTCTGATACCACATGTTGTGATGTGCAGTAAAAGCTCAATGCATTTATTCAAGGAGACCACCAAGAAAAGCTCAAGTTTGAGTCCATCAATATATTTACTAAAAAGCTTAAGCAAATAAGTTAAGGATTAGTTAAGATATATCTATTACTCTACTCTATAAAATAGCAGATTGTTATTGTATGACTTCTTTAATATAACTTACATGCACATCTCAACACTATATGTAGAGCTAAATAACTATGTCAGATCCTCGCACAATTGTAAACAAACGTCATAATTCTAAGAATTATTATAGCATGGATCCAATGGATGACATATTTACGAATAAAAGTTTATAAGCCATAGGATTTCTTAGGTTAGCAAATAATTAAGGGAAAAGGCCATAGAAAATCTCAAACTATGTCTACTATGACACATTTACCCAAACTTTTATTTGTGACATAAAAAATAGTAAACTATGTTCATCATGACACATTTACCCCAAACTTTTTCTTATGTCATAAAAAACTCTAAATTTGTACCCGTGTGATATATTTATCATCCATCAAAGTTTTGTCAAATGATTTTTCAATCAAAATGACATCGTCTTATTTCACTTAAGCCACCTGGACACCATGTCAACACCGTTTGCTTTCCGTCGTCCATGTAGGCAAATTTTTAATGTTGCTCATTGACGAAACCTTGACTGTGAATAATTGTGTCACACAGATTCAAGTTTGGAGTTTTTTTGTGTTTGTGTCACAGTGGGCATAATTTGAGGTTTTTTATGACTTTTTTCCAATAATTAAATGTAAGTTTTTATCAATGCCTTTTTTCATGATATGTGTAGATGCAATTAGTAACATCTAATATTCCTATATTTATTGTGCTTAACAAGTACCATGGTACACTTAGGGTGCGTTTGATAACCATTCTCTTCAAGAATTCAACTTCTGGTAAGAATTAATTATGGCCAGAAGTGATTCTGAAAGAGAATGAGAAATAAATTTTTGAAGTGTTATCAAACGCACCGTCATTCTACTTCTGCTTTTGCCAAGTTACTAAACGGTGGTGGCAGCCAGCAACTGATCAGCGGCTGGCGACAGGCGACGACCAGCGAACGGCAGCGGCCACGAGGAGGCAGTGGCGACTGGGCGGCAGCGGCCGACAAGCATGAGAAGGAAAGGAGAAGGAAAATGAGAAGTGAAAGAAGTGAAAATAGGAAGAATCACTTCTGAAAAATCACTTTTGATTTTAGAGAATCACTTTTTTTACCAAACACAATTCTCCTTCAGAAGTAAAAAATTGCCCCAGATGTAATTCTTTACCAAACGCATTTCTACTTCAGAATTACTTTTGAAGCAGAATTATAAATTCTAAATGGTTATCAAACGCACCCTATTATCGAGACCATTTAAGAAAATCCAAAGAATTGTCGAATTAGTTCAGACTAAAAGGCTGTTTGGTGGTGGATATAAAAAAAAAAAAAATTGGTTCCAAAATGCGATACATATAGTTGGAGTTAGAGACATTTTAACGTGGCTTATGATGTTTGCTTCCGTCTTCTGACTTTAATCTATTTGACCATTTGGGATCTTAAGGGTCTATTTGTCTGCACTTAAAAACATACATTTTCCTAAATTTTTACTTAGCCTCCATAATTTAAAATCGAAAAGAAAAATTCCAAGCTTTTAAAAGTTATGAAAACTATTCGGATTTGTAAGTTGACATGTTGTAAATTTAAAAATTATATGGTAGCGATGTGGGATTTCGCAAACTCCATATGATATTAATCAAGCTCGAGCTATCGAGATAGTCAATCACTTTTAATTCCAAAATTGAGTCTTCAATTTACAAGTTGAGTTAAGTTTGTATAGTAAATTTAATTGGCTTGAAGGATGGAGATTGCATTGATAGTTTGTGGCTACAATTGTGGGTGCATTTGTTTTGCGAAAAATTTCATGTCTAATGAAAATGTTTTACACTGAACTCGTTCTCAGGGAAAATAATTAATTTTCTCTTATTCGGTGACTAACTTGAAAATGAGATGAAAATGGTTTTTCTGTAGGTGGATCTTATGGAGGTAGTTTTTCCCATATATAATATCAGATGATAGACTAGGAACAATTGACATTTGAGTTTTCAATTTCTTCATAAAAACAGATGGAGCAACTTAAAAAAAAAACTGAAAAAAGGTAATAGATGACAACGAAAAATATGGACCGTAAAATTTTTAAGCTTACAATAGCTAGTTTGGACATTTTAACAAATACCTTTTGTGCTTAGTTTGACTGTATGTTTCAATCAGACGAGAGTTCGATGATCTATCAACGAGACGCGATCATATCGAATTTTGAACATCAATTGAATCAAAGAAAAGAAAAAAAGAAGACTAGGGGAGGTGTAGACTACATTTATTGATTCAGTGGGTCGCACTATAATGGTAAGGTTTAGAAATCAAGTGAAGAAAATTGCAACTAAATAATATGAAAAATACTTATTTAATGGCATTACTATACATTAGTCCCAGAATGGAAGGAAGCCATGAACAGCTCGGCGAGGACACCTGGAGGAGAGATGGTCAGAAGGACATGGTCAAGACAGGCTGGCCACCGCAGCCGGCCGCGCATGTGTCGTGGGCTTCAAACATATAACCGCAATCTCCGCGGCCTCTCATCCCTCGCCCCTCACCAACTCCATTTCCCCCCGTCCTCTTTTTGACAAAAAGGCTAATGCAACACAGCAGGAAGTTACCAAAACAAATATCCCGAACTTAGTGCTAATACATTTATAAACATTTTAATTTGACCAATTTAAATATAAACATTTTGACGATTTGCATCATTCCGACCAATTCCGACAGGAAATTGTTGATATGGACGCCGGTCATCCTAAGTGGCACGACCGGCACTGACGTGGATAATTTTTATAATTTTTTTAAAAAAAATTCTTCTCTTTTTTCTTTTTATTTTTCTTTCTTTCCTTTTTTTTTCTTCTAAGCCCGATGAGGGTTGCCACTCGTTCAGATTTGGCGAGGGCCACGAAGAAGCAATGGATATTTTGTAACTTAAATAGTTACCGTTCCTTGCCAATCGCGACCCTCACCCGAGGGTTGCAAAGCCTTTGCTGGCTGCAAGCAAGGGTCACGACCCTCGCCTAGTGACCATTTGGGCAAGGGTCACAACCCTCACCCAAATCTAGCAAGGGCTTTGTACCCTCGCAGGTAATTTTTTTATAAAAAAAGAAAAGGAAAATTACAAAAATTATCAACGTCAGTGTCAACCATGCCACTTAGGATGGCTAGCGTCCGCATCGGCAATTTCTGACCAAAATTGACCATAATGATTCAATTGGCAAATTGGCAAAAAGTTAAGGGCTAAATTGGTCAAATTGAAAAGTTTAGGACTGAATTAGCACAAATATATATATATATAAATGGATTAATACCACGAAAAATCTCAAACTGGTATACCTGTGACAAATTTAACCCCAAATTATTTTTTTGACCACAAAAAACCTCAGACTAGTATATCTGTGACAAATTTACCCTAAACTGGTACAGATGTGACAAATTTATCCTATATTAGTTTCTATCAAATTTTATCGTCAAATTGCTGAGTTTGATAACACTTACAGTTGACAGGGTCTACCAGTTTGAGATAGGTGTGCCAGTTTGAGATTTTTTGTGGTATTAACCAAATTTAACAGAAACTAACAGAGGGTAAATTTGTCACATGTGTATTAATTAGAGGTAAATTTGTCACAGATATATCAATTTAGGGTTTTCATGATCAAAAAATTAATTCACGGTAAATTTGTCGCAAATATACCAGTTTTGAGTTTTTCGTGGTCAAAAAAATAGTTTTGGGTAAATTTGTCACTTATGTACCAATTTGAGGTTTTTCTGGTATTAACAAAAAAAAATTAGGTTTTTATTAGTAACTTTGCCGTAGGAATCAAATCGAAAAATGTACGATTGCCGTTGGGTCCTGTGCCCACTCAACGGGGAGAAAGGAGAAGGCGATGGCTTTCTCGTTCAATCTGAAGTGGAGCAATTTTCATTGAAAGATTAGCCGGGCGTTCTTACTTCTCATACTTATAATTGGACCAATCAATGGCAGAAATAGGGACTTGTTTCCCAACTACACCGTTGAATTTATAGTTCAATCTTCTTTGCCGGTGATTAGATTGCATGATTTTCTTCCCCCCCAAAAAAAAGAGAGAGAGAGAGACAAAAAAAAAAAGGAGGTCAATAGAGTCGATATTGAAGAAAGTTCAGAGAAGGCGTCACCCAACAAACATTCGGATGGACGGAGGAAGATGCATGGATGACAGCTCCGCCATGATCATTGTTGCTTCTTGGGTTCCAATCCCAACTTAGAAAAACCATGTGTGTGAATCTCGTGTCCCTTTCCAGCATCGATCATATGATTGATTAGGACAAAACGGGGATTGTTCAAGAGCCGCGGTAGCCCCCGCTAACAATTTTCTCATCCTTGCTTTTTAAAAAGATTGTTTAGCTCAATTTTAAGAGACATGGGTCCCATTGACCACAAATTAAACACCCTCCCCCCCAATAGTCTTCGTTAATCAAGTGCATTACCGACAATTGAAAAGTTTATAAATATCGCAGTTGGTATATTCTCCTGGGTGCCTTTTGACTGGTAATAAGAACATGGAGATAATGCTCTTTTTTATATATATAGTAGACACCTACCTGAGGTCGTTCTGATTTTCCCGTTATCTAGTATGGGGCATTGTACACAATGTGAACATATGTGAATAGGATTCTGATTTCTCAAAAGAAAAAAGAGATAAGTACACTTGAAGTCTTAAAATTTGTCACGAAAGTATAATTGAATCCTAAAATTTATCAGATTGGTACGATCAAGTCATTCTGTTAACTCTGTCCAACTTGATTAACGGAAAATGCTGATGTGATTATTTATTTATTTTATTTCTCTATCTATGTGGCTCTAACGTGGCTAAAACATGAAATATGAGATTAAACAACGTCATTCTAGCCAAATCTAATTTTTCAATACAATTTTATTTAAATCATATTAAAGAAGCAAACTTAAAAAAAAAACACACAAAAAAGAAATAAAGAAAAACTCAAGCGAGGGCTGTAGTCGCCACCGTCCCACCATCGCTAACAGCTGACGAGGGGCCTGCAGGCCCTCGGCCAAATCTGGGCAAGGGTCGCCGCCTAAGTCTAGTCGAGGACTGCCACAGACAGCCGAACCCCGCCACTGGCTTTTCTTGTGACAAGTTTTAGGACTTCTGATTGCGCTTATCACAAGAAAAAAATCTAATATAAGACTTCACAATATTATTGGACTTCACCATATGCTTCGTCTATTTAACATCAGTTATGGGATGAGTCGATTTAGTATTTCTTTTCTTTCAATGTCCTTAACCTTCTTGAGAGAGAGAGAGAGAGAGAAAAGAGTTGGGCATTGTTGCAAGTCCCTCTTGGATCAAGAGAAAGACCAAACGATGCACTTACATCACCTACACGGCGTCCAAATTTCATCTCCTAGAGTTATTTATTCCTTGGTTGGTGAGGGAAACCAAGTGGCGCAAGGGACGGACACAATGGCTGAACGTGCATGTACATCTCAAGAAGACATCTCTTCCATGCGACTTTTTAGTAGCAATCGATCGATACACCACGTTTCGTTTGTCTAATTCACTGGAGCTTCGTTCCCCCACGAAAGTTCAAAGATTCCACGCCCACCAAACGTCGAAGCAAAAACACACTCGGGTGTCCTCTGCTTCCCAAATGATTATTACATTAATCTTTTGATGGACGTCGGTGTAGTCTCGCGTGCGTAACCCTTCCTCTCGCACCCTTCTCGCGGGGTTCAATGTTCGCAAATATGAAATCGTCTCACGGTCAACTCCATCTCATTGCAATGATTAATGCTTTAGGAAACACCCCAGATGGTTCCAAGCACGTTGTTATAACATCTCGTTCATAAGGGATTTCCTTTTTGCATTCATTTAGTATGGAAATCATGTTTCTTTTTGTCGAAGTTGGGGAAAAAATTTCGGAACGGGAAAATACAGAATCAGACTTGGAAGCGTGATGACATTCTCTTTAAGGAATGATTTACCCCACAACATTGCTAATGATTGTTAGCAAAAACCCTCCAGGATACAACAAAATCTCAACTGGGTTTATTTGATAGCGATTCTAATATTTCTCCAAGAACACTCAATGAGAAACAATTGGAAAAGAAGATTGTATTTATTTAGAAAGAAATGAAAAAATGGAAGTTGCTATATTGAAGAGACACGTTTAGTAATTAATAGCGAAAATAAGAAGTTTTATCTGAACAGACCCAGTCTTCCAAAAATTAGGAAGTTATGTCCGAACTGATACGACCTTTGAAATAACCACTTGCCAAAATAATAAAATTTAGAATTAAATAAATAAATAAAAACCATAACTCATTTTTTAATAGTCGCACTATTTCAATAGGACACTATAGGTAATTTTTGGGCAAAAGCCACCAAAAATCCTAAACTATGCACCACTATGACACATTTATCCTAAACTTTTTCTGTAATACCAAAAATTTCAAACATATACCCGTGTAACACATTTACCCTCCATTAAAATTCTGTCAGTGAGAACGGTTAAAAATCCGCTTTCATGAATGCTAGAAAGCAAACAATGTTGACATGGTACCCACCTGGTTTAAGTAAAATAAAAGCGACGTTGTTTTGGTTAGAAAATCATTTAATGAAACTTTGACGAAGGTTAAATGTATCACATAAGTATAAGTTTGGGATTTTTGGTGTCACAAGAAAAAATTTAGGGTAAATGCGTCACAGTAGGCATAAATTTGGGGAGTTTTTTGTGTCACAAAAAAAGTCCAGATTAAATGTGTCATAATGGGCATAGTTTGGGATTTTTTCATTAATTTATAATTATAAATCCAAATTTTAATGAATAAAAAAATAATAATTGTTGATTGGTGCCAAATCTAATCCACGTGCGAGCGAAGTGCTAAGTGCGCCTAATTTAGGCACTTGCACGCGGGTATTGTAAGGTCTAGCTCACTAACCCGTTGTCTTCATTTGTAAGACTAGAAAAATTTTCACACTTATAACTTGACCAACAAACTCTCAACTTTATATAAGACAACTGAATTATATGGAGATGATCGAAATTTGATCCAATTGCGAAAGTATATGGGCCAACAAGTAATTTTCTCGGACCACAATCCAAGCCCAAGTTTCATGTCGGCCCCAGTTTCAATAACCACAGTTCATGGTTGCCCCTATCCAAGTCTCTTTAAATTCACACTCCCCACTAAAACAAAACTTGAACTGTAGCAAGATATGCAAAAATACATCTTTTAACGTCTGGATCTTGACGTGTGTTGTGTAGTATATCCTCACTCTTCAACCTTAAGAATGGTAAGAGAGGTCAATGTTTCGTATGCACAGAACGGCAAGGGAATATGAAAGTACTGTGGACGGGCGAACGAGCTCTTCGGGCAGCTGAATCAAACCATTGGATGCGTCCTCTTCCTCCCCTTGTCCCTGTGTTAATCACTTAATTTCGATGTCTGAGAGCGAGTTCAGTGTTGCTTGAGAAAATTCAAATCGATCCCCTCATTTTTTGTCAGCTTCCAACTCCTTTGTCACTGCTAAAAAAACTATAAACGTCGCTCGAGAGGGCCACAGTGCTCGATGATACAGCCAGCAAGATCATGATCCATGATACCACTTTGTCTTTCTTTGTTGCAATCCCATGAGTATCCCTGCAACACAGGTGCAGGATGTTTAAGTAAGAGGAAGAACGTCATGTTCAAAAAGAGACGAGACAAAGTCAGAGAACGAAGGTGATGAGGCCAACTAGGAATAGCAATGGTCCATTGACATTTTCCACATGAAATTCGTGCTATCCTATAGCATCGTGCAAGCCTCTAATGAATCTATGATTACACACTTCATCAATGACATGACCTGCCTGATAACACGGCTTCTTGAAGGAAGGGCTCTCAGTATTATTCATCATTAGTAATGGTACATACCTAAGAGCGATTGCGGATGGAAATATGAACCCAACAGAGGTTGCTGCAGTGGCACCAGTAAATTGGAATGCATCCCAGATGCTGGGCACGAAGTTCGCTCCCAAAAATATAACACCCATCAGCGCTGCTGTCACTGAATAAAATCTCTGGTTGTGGAAGGCGATGGGAATTTTTGCATAGGGAAAAAGGAGACCATCCAGATTGAGCCGAAGTGAGAAAAACACGATAGGGAAAACAAGCATGAGGTGGATTCCATAGCTAATTCTCACTATATCATTGAGTATCATGCTGTAAGGAATTCCTAGATCCCCATCAAAATTTGCTAGTACATCATCCAGAGTCTGATCCCCAAAGAGAAGAAACCCAAAGAAGCTGGTTGCAATGTAGACAGATGAGCATAGTATCAGTGATGAACGTACTATCGACTTCATCTGCATCGGGTCTTTCAGTTCATTCTCTATTGGGTGTACTGCAGCACATGTCAATAGTGCAAACGAATTGTTGTAAGCCAATGGGAAAAAGAAAAGCACACGTGAAATGGACTAGATGCAGCATGGCTTGAGTAATGACCATCTGGTGAGTTTGTCTATCAACTTCATCGTTTCCTCTCATTCATGCAGGGTGTCTGAGTGAATACTAAGGTGGTAATAACATCAGACATGAGGGGGATAATGATTGCCTTAATTTAGCTGACTCGCAATGTTAGAATAAAAGATCTCACAAGAATTCCAGCATGCGGCATCCTTCTAAGCATTCACGAAAACTGCAAGACCATTGCTCATAGTGACTATCCAATTTATACGAATCTGCTCTTCATGGACAAACTTTTCACCTTTGAATGACTCCGAAAACAATCAAGCCTCAGAATTAGTTTTGCTAGTTGAAACAGTATCGTCAGTTTTCTCCTTATTCTAGCAAGCACAATCTGGATTTGTATGAGAGTCGGAGATGTGCCACCATGGCGTGACAAAATCTTCTCCTATGCAGTTGTATCCATCTACTTTAACAATGCACACTCCACATCCATGTTGATTGGCTAAAGTATATTACGAGTGCCACAATTTGGCACGGGTGGACACTTTAGTGCCACAATTTTCTAAAAGGTACACTTAACTGCTATTTTTTTTTTAAAGTAGAACACTTAAGTACCAACTCTAACGAGCCTTGCATGAAATCCGACATGGCCTTATTTTATTAATATTTTTAGCCTATGTGGCTTGCCGGTGCTGACGTGGCAATTTTTTTTTTATAATATTCTAATATTTTTCAAATAATGTTTTAATTTTCTTAATTTTTTTCTCTTTTTTTCAATTTTCCTTTTTTCCCATTATCTTCTTTCTCTAGCTCGCCGGCCAGAGGAAGGGTCGGCAACAGTCGGCAAGGCCATGGGCGAGGTCGGCCTCGCCGCCGCTAGGTGAGGCAGACCTCGCCCTCGCCCAACCGCGGTGAGGCTGGAGGCCAACCTTGCCGTCGCTAGGCGAGGCTCGACCTCGCCCATTGCCTTGCCATCGCCAGCCCCTCCAATTGCAACTCATGGCCGTCAAAGCACAAATGAAGGGTGGAGACAGCGACGACTTGGCCAAAGTAACGCGGATATCTTTTTGGACTTTCGTCAAACACATGGTGAGTGCACAGATCGGGAAATCCCACAACTTCCCACAGCTCGGATCTCTTTCTGGACCTCGCCCATGGCTGTCGCCGGCCCCTCCTTCTTGAAGATGAAGCCCACGTCCATGAACCCTTTCACTTCCTTCATTTCCAGCTCGTCGAAGCTCTGGCAACTCATGGATTTTTGCAGCTTCATGGCTGCAAAAAATGCCATGCCCCTTCTCCTTCATGAAAGGGTTTATGGACGTGGGCTTCATCTTCAAGGGTTCGTGACCTCACCCTCACCGTCGTTGGGCAAGGGTGAGGTCTGCCTCACGCAGCCATGGCGAGGCCGACGTGAGGCCGACCTCGGTGGCCTCGCCGAACCTCTCTCTAGCTCGCCGGCCAGAGGTAGGAGAAGATGAAAAAATAAAAGGGAAATTTGAAAAACAAAAGAAAAAATTAACAAAATTAAATTATTATTAGAAAAAGGTTTACATGGCTTAAATTTTTTTAAAAAAATATCACATTATTGAAAATTCTCGTCGAAAAAAGACACGTCAGCGTTTTGGCAGGAAAATCTCGCCATTGGCACTTAATTGTATCTTTTAAAAATTATGGCACTAAAGTGTCCACCCGTGCCAAATTGTGGCACTTTTAGTATACTTTAACCCATGTTGATTATGACAGCACTTTCTGAATCAACATTTAATTTCCATAAAGCTTCGTGCCACACAATGTTCACTTATCCATTAAGTACAGGTACTGATAACAAGAGATGGAGTTCGACTGCTTACCATTATGGTGACAAATATAAGCAGTGACCAGAACAGGAAAAGTCGTGAACAGCTTCCAAAATGATGTCTGATCGACGAGCTCGGGCATCAAACGTGGCACTGTTATGCTCCCATTCACCAGCTTAACAATTGCTACTCCAGCAGTGATTGCAACAAATACCACAGCCAGACCAACGGACAAGGCCGACGTGTATCTCAACGAATCTATTTACAAAAGAGCCAAGAGTTTACGATCACGAGCTTTGTAGAACACAGGTCACTAGCAAGTACTGAAATCAAAAGCAATACCATGGCGGCAATTCGCCAAGCTTGTGAATGCGCATTTCAGCTTTGCAGCGTTATCAGATTAGCAAAATATAGGGAAAATTCTGATTAAGGGCCCAAAGTGGTTTCGTTTTTTCAAATAAGGGTCCGAAGTGGACCATTATTTGAGACTTTTTTGCCACTTCAGATTCTTAATTAAAACATTATTCACTTCAGATCTTTACGTGAAAAAATGAAGGTACTTCGAGCCCTTAATCGGAATTTTTCCCAAAATATATACCCACTTGGGAAACCAGTGTATATTCAACATTTTCAATGTCCTGAACCTAAATGGAGACGCGGGCTTTTCGAGTTCGGAGCGAAGAAGACGAACCGTTTCGCTTCTGGCTCGAGCTAACAGTCAAAATGAGAAGACGGGATCATAGATGGGGACTTTACCAACTCGTTTGAAAGAGATGAGAGGAGCGAAGACAAGGAGCGTGGTGGACAGCAGCAAGAAAGCGCGTGAGGTCCACCAGTGTTGACCGAGCCATTCCTCCATCACCCCTGTGTGGTGAACCCAGTTTGACCACGTCCCCGATAACACGTCCCCTGCCATTGCCAAGACATTCCTCATTCTCCGGACCCAAAATTAGCACAAGAATAAAACACCCAAAGACTCTCTCTGCTTAATACTTCAATTTGGACCATTCATCTTCGTGATATCAGCTAAAGCTTATAAACCCCTCAACAAAATTCAAGCTTTGGCATTGGACTCGGTTAATCCCGGGAGGATTAAGCCTAATCAAATCCAGTCTGTCCAGAACATTAAGAATGGCTTGATGTCCATACCTATGATGATCATGTAGACGACGAGCATCCCGAGGTTGTTGACCACGATGCAGGACTGCAGCAGGGCCCTCCCGGCCCCGCCGTACGCGTCGGCGGCGGCGGCGGAGTAGGTTGGGGACTTGGAGGCCCGGCTGAACTTCAGGATCATGTCGATCGAGGTATTCGTCAGCACGGCCCCGAGCACTATCATCGCCAGCCCCGGGATCAGCCCCAGCTGCTTCAGCGTGGCCGGCAGGGCCATGATCCCGGCGCCGACGATGGTGGTGGAGAGGTTGAACACGGCCCCCGAGAACGACGCGCCGTCGAAGCCCGCCTCCATCGGCTCGTCGGCGGCGGCGTACTTCTGCGGGAGGAGGGGGACCCTCGGGCTCCGCCGGTGCTTCCGGTCGGAGGAGGTTAGGAACGTCATTTTCGCCTCTACTCCGAGATGTGAGACGAGAGAGAGAGTGAGGTGGGGGCGGACCAGACAAGGTCGTTAAGTTGAGAGGGTTTCTTCAATTGATAGATAGAGAATAGAGAAGGGGCGTTGTCGACGTGGGCAACGATTTTTCAGAGGTAGAGAGCCAATCAGAGGGCGACACGTAAGATCGCTGCCGTGAGGGCCCCTTGGGAGGATCCGTCGGGTCGGTCGCCACGAAACGGTCGAAGCACGAGCGGGAGAAAAGGGACGCCGACGGCAGCGCGTGGAGCAACGCGCCGGTTCTGTCGCTGCAAAGTGTTCAGAAAAAGCGGAGCATCTTACCCTACGCCCAACGGCTATCGTCCGAATTTCCGGACATACAATTTTTTTTTCAAATTGGAGTGTAACAAACGTGAGTCATGTCAGAACGACAAGCCCATCACCGTTTTTAGCACAACAAGCCCACCCCGCGACATTGCCTAGATCTGCCCCTTGAGTAAACTACGTTAGGACTCAAAGCATCCATTAGCAGCATCATTTGCCATGAGCAAGTCTAGCCATTGCCATCTCTTACACTGCTTTTTTTTTTCTTCCTTTTAATTTCCGTCAGTCGAGGTTTAGTAACTCGTATTCAATCGTATGCGACAATAAGAGAAAGACAATGGAACTTTTTATTTTCGCTCCGCCATGGAGAAAACATATGAGTTTGATGATCCTACACAACTAGAGCATGGCGAATTTATATAAAGATAATGGTGTTTATAGGAATGTTGCAAACAAGCATGGAAGACATGATCTGACCTCCAAGAGAACACACGGAATGTGCCGCCTTTTTTTTTGTTGGTAAAATGGTTGGGGATACGCACCCAATATACGTACTTTTACGGGCGTCGTCATAGATAATGGTGTCATATCCGTTACAGAATGTTTAGTTTGAGCCATAATTATTCAGTCCAACCAGAAGTCAGGAAGCCTCTCCACACGAGGTAACAAATGCCTAAGGCATAAGTTGGTCGGATGTCACTCACAACATGGTTCGAACTTGTGATCTCATGAAAAATATTTGTTGAGACCTAAATTTTGACTAATTTATTTAGGAATTAATTGCATAAAAATTAGGGATCGACCCCCAACCCTTAAACAAAAATATTAATCATTTTTCAAGCATTTATTGCATATTAATCAGACGATGGCAAGGAATGAACCTGAAGCAATCACGCGTACCAAGCCATGTCATTTATGCCATATCATCCGCGCCATGTCATTTAGTGATTGTATGTTTAGGGCCATTTAATTTAGAGTGCATGATAATTTCATATTAATTTTGCATGTCATTAGAATTTGTATGTCTAGGTTCATGTAATTAAAATGCAGGTCTTATTTTAGTTTACGCCATTTTAAGTTAGGTCATGTGGTCGTAATTTAGAAATAGCTTAATCTTCATTAAATAAGATGAAACCTATAAATAAATAATAAAAAAAAGAGAATTGATTGGAATTGTGTGTTAACTAGAAACCATATTTAGGTTGAATGTGTTTTTTCTAATTAACATTGTAGCGGATTGCATTGCTTCGAGGTTAGTAGATTCCTTACTATCCGAGCAATATATTATTGCTTTGATTATTGGGTGTTTTATTAATGTTTGCGCACTCGCATGATCACCTCACATGTTAGTGGCTAGTTAAAATTAATCCAAGTTGCCTGCTCAAATATTTTTGAAATAAAAAAGAAAATGCACCAAAAGAGTGTTAGAGTAATCTAGCATTATCAAGTCCACGAACTCATAATCTCTAGTTCATAAAAAAAAATATTTCTTCTAGTACTTTATTTGGATTTCCAATCGACCTGCCAGAAAATAAATCAGTGGCGACTCCAAATGAAAAATACTTTGCAACTCAAACTATAAGTCGCGACTTGATAAGACTTTGGGAGAGGTTGCGCTAGGTTTAGACTTAGTAATACCATTAGCGTGCATCTTCCGGGAGGTCGCCACAATATTGCGATCCCTTATTCGCTGGCTTGCCACTTTTGGTGGTCCCAAATCGTGCCACGTGCCATGAAAAAAAGTGTTCATCATTTTCTTCCTCCGAGACTCTATTTTTTATTTTCTTTTAACAGAGAGCTTAGGAGGATTCACATTGAGAGACGGTGGATTTGTTAATTAGTGATTCATAATTTGTCAGAGATCTAACAATCGATATGTTTAATGTCTGAAAAGGCCGTCTTAGTAGATCTTAACATGTCTAATATCTGGAATGGATCGCTAAAGATTCATTCATTAAACATGACCCCAACAAAAAAAAAAAAAAGCATGCCTCATGCTTGTTTGATCTTCCTATTTTGTTAAGGAAAATCTTTAACAGAGAGGAAAAATGATACAAATGATTCATAAACTTTCAATTTATCTAATGTGATCCTTGAACTTTAGTCAAATGTGTATTATGGTCCCTCAAAATTTAATTTGATTAATGTGGTTTCTGAACTTTTTGTATATGTTTAAACCAGTCCCTAAATTATACGAAAATTATCAATATCGTCTTTCCATTAATTTAAGTTCATGAACAATATTGAACATTTACATATAGTTTAGAGAATAGTTTGAACATAACCAAAAGTTGAGAAACCACATTGAACAAATTAAAAGTTCAAGGACCAATTGCACACTGGGCTAAAATTCAGAGATCACATTGAACAAATTAAAAGTTCATAGACCATATTACATATTGGGTTAAAGTTCATGGACTGTTTGTGTCATTATCTCTAGAGAGTCGTTAATATTGTATAGATATTTGGTTTGAAAAAGTCTTCATTAACAAGGAAATGAATGAATATCATTGTCATTGTTAATAAGTAATTAGACAGTCTCCGGTCTTTTTGAATTTTTCATTCCGATAAAAGGAAGGCCGTCGACAAATTATATGTGCAAAATGAAAATCAAGCCAGTAATTAAACGTAATAATCCGGTTTTCCTCTCTAATTATGCTCTCTTGGTTTGTAAATGTCCAAAAAGAATAAATCGACATATCGGCTCAGCTGGTTTTTATGTATGTATGCATCGGGTCTGTAGTGATTTAAAAAAAAAATCAAGATGTCCTAAGCACAATTCCCCCATCACTAATTATAAAGAGAGCAAAGAGGACATCCATTGCCCACGATTTGATAATGAGAAAAAGACAAATGGACCTCGAAGGATACAGTAAGATGGACCAGCCACTTGAAGGATTTATTAGAACCCTACTAGCTGTGAACAAGAGGAATTCAATTTGGTGCACTAATTAAGATTATTATTCTAGCACATTATATTAGTAATTGTCTTCTCCTTCCGTGTAAACACCCTACTAATTAAGTATTATGGATTCATCCAAGATTAGCTTCAATGTGCAAGACCATATGGTCATGTAGGATTTGCTCATCAGTCAAACTTGTACTCTTGCTTTGGCTTGTGTGGATGTGGAACACAAAATATCACATGACAACCCTTCTTATTCCAGAATTTGTACCCTAATAACTTTTAGGGAAGGCGGCGGATTCCCTTTTTCAATCGCAAAGTCTCTCATTTTGGTGCAGACTCGGGATTTATGCCCACCACCCTATTGGGGGAGCTTTTCCCGATTTACATGAATGAGAGGTTTATGTTTATACATGGGAATTAGTCGAGATAAAAATTTGAATACCCATATTATAGGGAAAAAACAACTCGAATATGACGCATATACTGCTTTTGTTATATAAACTAGAAATTAATGCCCAATTGAGCGTGGACTATGGAGTGTACAAGCTCTAATGTCAAGTCTGATAGGCTCCCTGTGGAAAGAGGGGGAGAGTAGAAAAGAGGACAGAGAAAGGAAACAAAGTGGCCAGAAAGGAAGTTCATGTGGTCATTCGACCATACGACAGCGGTTCTTGATTGGCCATGTCCATCATGCATCCACCTCATTTTTGCAATGTATAAAGTACAAACAGCAACACATCAGCAATTGGAAAACGAAAAAAAAATTACTTGTTCGTGCTGGAGAGCATGGCTGTGTATTATTGTCTGCTTACTTTTAAAACTCTTTAGAGAAATTATCCGACCAATTTGACAAATATTAGGTATAGATCGTAAAAGAGAGAGAGAGAGAAAAATGCTCCCCATAGTTATCATGAAAGTTCCCATGGTCGCTTTAATAAAGTGTTGTAGCGGGCCTTATGTACTTATAGTTCCTTCCACTATATATATAGTTCCTTTTGGTTTGAATTTTCTAAGTCTAATTAAAGAGAGCGCGGCGAAGGAATGAACACAATAGAGGACACCGACTTTAATAGCCAATGAGTACAAACTAATCTATGCGATGAATAAATGAGAGAAACCCTCCGATGTGTGTAGTCTTTGGGGTCTCCCCAAATTCGCTCGGACGTTCCGAGGACCGAATCTAGCTGTGCACCACAGAGTAAAGATGCCTTCGGGGTATGCCCACGAGAGGATCCTCCGGTATTAACTAATCACATCCCCCAACAGGATCGCCCTAATCCATCAAGAAACAGCTAACTAAGTAAACTATTCACCGACTTCCTCGGTCTGCAATCGTCGCTCTGAAATCCAGCATGGCTTTTTGGTCAAAATAGAAAAAGAAATGTCATGATTTTGGGTGGAGGGCATACACGGAAGCAGCGAAAGAAGGTTAAAGTTTAAAATAAAAAAAAATAAAAATGAAGAGAGAGGTCTTTGCTTTATCCTTTTCTCGCCATATTAAAAAAATTGGAGTCGTAAGCCGTTTGCAAGGATTGACCGTTGACAATCGTGAGGTCAAGGTAAACGCACACAACGCGTCCTCACATGTCTGCCGGATGAATCTCGGCCGGAGTTCATCTCCGCCACCGGGCCGCCGCTCGCCTCCTAGAGTTGCGGACGATTAGTAATGTGCGGTGGAGAAAACGAAGAAGAAGAAAAAACCAAGAAAATCACGGCGGAAAGGAGAAAGGAGCACGAGCATTGACTTTTATTCACCTGTTAAATCATAGTTTAGTATTGATGTTAACAATTTCTTGCCTTTATAATATAATGTAATTTACATATGCTGCAAATAATCATAGAAAGTGAGAAATACACTAAGAGTCATATGAACAACTAGAAAGTTTTGCCTATGTTGCATCACGTTTGTATGTACTTTAGTATGAATTACCATGTCACTTTCACAACTTAGCATCTCGTTGATTGCTTTTAGTAAACATTACTTAAGAAGCTTAAAACAACGATCGGTACTCTTGCTAAAAATAACGAAGGCGTCAACGTATTTTCCTAATTTTCAATTACGTTAATGGATTTTCTTTTCACGAATCACAACAACGCAATTTTAACAAAAAAGTTGAGAATAGGAATCTGTTTTCATTTCACTCTTCACTAAAAATGAATCATGAAAAGTTTTTCCTCGAATCCGCGAGTGTAGCGGCCATGCCGTTTAAAAAGAAGGAGACGCGAATTGCACGACACATCATCACAACAAACGTACAAAAAGTATCGTAACACGTCACAAAATTGCTTCCGATGTGACGATGTACTGTAATAAACAACGATTGTATTGTAGCAAAGAAGAACGTGACTATATACGGTACTCTGTTGTACCTTAGAAATGCCCGAATAAAGAGAAAATATAATTTGCATCGTATTTACACCTTACTATATGCAAAGAAGATTGGAGTTGCGTCCTGACTCGCACGGTCTTTTTTTTTTTTTATAACCACTAAATCAAACTAAATTGAGTCAACACAATTAAAACATAACATATATTTACCACTTTTCCACTCCTTTTTCTTTTGATAAAGAAAAACACTTAATGTCGCACATTTCGAATGTAAAATTAAAGAAATCGCGCATTTTTTTTTTTTTTGGTCGAAAGGAAACTGATTTCATTGCTACTGGAAATTAGATTGTACGTACATCTCCATATCTGAAACTAAAATAGACCCAAGAGGGGTAGGGGGATAAAGTACCCAATTAACAGGCAGATCGTCAGTGCGGAGGGCCTTAGCGGCCCAGTCCGCTGCCCGGTTGGCTGTCCGTGGGCAATACATTAAAGAAATATCTTGCATGCGGCCCATTAGCTCTTGGCATTCCAGCAATATTGATTGCACGGTCCAAGAAGGATTTGCACGGTCCATGAGGAAGTCAACGGCCTCTTTGCAGTCCGACTGAATCTGCATGACAGAAGCTTGGATATGTTCGCTCTGCAGCAGATCTAAGCTATGCTTTTTCTTTAACTCCTCCGTGTACTTGAGTCCTGCCCGGAGAGCTAGGGTTTCTGCCACCAACGCTGAGGGAGCAAAGATCTTCTGTGCGAAGACTTCGACGGGTTGCCCTTTGTGGTTCCTGTACAGTCCCGCTATAGATCCCTCCAAAGATGCTGCGCTCCACGAACTGTCAACATTTAGCTTCCATACGTTGGGGGGCGGCGGTGACCAGTGGGGTTGAGGTGAGGTTCTGCGATTTTGTGTCTTTCCGTCCTTCACGTTCCACTTCTCATATTGACTGAGTTCTGATTTTGCTGCTTTCACGATACAAATGGGTCTCAGCTTTTCTTGTCGGAAGACCCAGGCATTTCTCGCCTTCCAAATCCGCCACATGACTTCAGCGAGGAGGCTGGTAGACGAAAAGTCGGCGTTGGGGGTAAGATTTTCAGCAACCCACTTGTCGATTCTTTGGATTGTTTGCGGGGGGTGCTGAGTAGAGCGCGTAGGTCTGACCAAACCTCTGTTGTCCATGTGCACAGTAGTAGCAGGTGTTCGATTGTCTCGGGGGCTTCTCGGCAAATTGGACAAAGCGGATTAGATATAAGATTCCTTCTGAACAGGTTTTCTTTAGTAGGCACTGCATTGTTACATACGCTCCATATAAAGTGACGAACCTTTGGTTGAGTGTGTATTTGCCAAATCGATGTCCGTAAGTTTCTGGACGGTTGGAAAGATGTGGATGCTAGATTGGCATTTGGCTTGAGGTCTAGTCGTCTCATCATGTTATAGCCACTTTTCACCATATATGTTCCTTTCTTGTTACCCGTCCAGATTAGTTTGTCTGGAGGGGCCGAGACCATGGCGTAGCTTAATGGAGGAAGAGCGAGCGGCGCAAGATAGCAAGAGGGCGGCGCACGTTTGAGCTGTTCTGTGTCGGGTCTCGTGTTAACTCTCGCTGGCTATATATTAAACCGCTCGGGGCGAAACCGAAACTCGGGAAGAAAACAAGGACAACACAACACACGTCGATCGAGAAAAAGCATAGCGTAGAGCCAGCGAGGCGGAGAGCATTATTGGACAAGAGGCGATACAGGAAACCCAGGAGCGCTTCGTCAGCGAGAGAGAGAGAGAGAGAGGACAGAGATTCTCCTGAGGTGGGTGGTGGCCCTGGTGGCTGTGGGTGGTGGTTGCTAGTTGTTTCTCTCTTTTTCTTTGCTTGCCCGCCGTCGTCTGCGTCCCATTCCCTGGTCGGAGAAGATGGTGGATCAGTCCGTGGTGGGTTGGATCTTGGCGTCCCTCCTGGGCCTCTCTGCCTTGTACCATCTGGTGGCGAGAAGTGGAAGGAGGGGCGGAGAGAGGAGAGAATGCGCTGTCGAGACCGACAGCATTGTGACGACGGGCAAGCAATGTGGATCCGAACCCGTGAACGGCGACTGCAGCGAGGTCGATGTCGTCATCGTCGGGGCTGGCGTCGCCGGTGCGGCTCTCGCTCATACGCTTGGCAAGGTGATTTCAATTTTTCTTTTTCCTTCCTGGTTTTTTTTTGGCTCTTTCACATTCTGAAACCTTGTTGTCTGTTTCGTTACGCTTCTGTGATTTTTCCTGTATTTGTTTTCTTCTTTGGGGGCAACATCTTCGTTTTTTGGTGCCCTTACGACTCTTGTTTTCTCTTCTGTTGTCGGCAACATGTGTTCTTTTTCTTATTGAAAAAACAAGAGCAAGTTGACTTCTGGAGATAGGAGTTTCTGGCCAGGAATTGATTTATTTGGACGCAGACACACATCCTGCGAAATCCCATTTTCCGGAAATGTTGTTCATGCTTTATAACCCAACAAAGTTTTGAAGGAATTAGCAGTCTCTTAATATAGCTGGACAATGATAAAGATTTGATTTTCGCGAATGATTCCGTTCATGCGTCGTTTCGTTCTTCTTTCCCGCCTTATAGATTCGATAAAGATATCGGTTTTGAGTGGTTTTATAAGTTTTTAGTACCCAGAATGCTGGTTCTTGTTACTTGTTTGCTCTTACTTGTTGTCTCCGGAAACTTTAGCTTGTCTTATTCGAAAATTCGAAAAAGAGTTTCAGAAAAAATTGGGCACTTACCATCATGTGAGGAGGACATAATTTGAAGGGCCATACGAAACACTGACCAATTTGTTCGAGCAATCCTCAATGGATTTGATTGGAACTCTATTTTTCTGATCTTTAGATACCGACCGGAGTCCAATAGCCAGCCTGGGCCTGTCTGTCTCTTGTATTGTTGTGTGTGACATTGGCATTACAACCAATCACATGCTTACCCTAACCCGTGGGGCCTGTAGATTTGGCTGCTAGTTGTGAGGTTGATTGTATACATTTGGTCTATTGTACCTAATGTTCGTCCTTTTAAACCTATAAATGGAAATTGGTACCACCAGCACCAGCAGGGCCCTCCCACTACATGGTAAGTAGAAGAAAAATTGTGGATCACAGCACATGGCAGCATCCACTGATCATTAGTTATATGTGCATCAGTTAACGATTTAAGATGATTTGCAAACTTAATTATCCGTCAACCAAGTGAGCAACATTGGAGAGGTCCTTCACTTTCTTCTTTCCTGTGGAAAATTCCTAAGTTTTACAACTATCGGCTGTTGTAATTAAGATTGACCCATTTTTTCTGCTGTTTTTTAAATCGAATTGTTGAAATCGGTTTTCTTGTTTTCTGATATATTAAATTTTGAAACAAGAATATAATCTTTTAATTGACTTACAGGATGGACGCCGAGTGCATGTCATTGAAAGAGACCTCACAGAGCCTGATCGAATAGTTGGGGAACTGCTGCAACCTGGCGGCTATCTTAAGCTAATTGAGTTGGGACTCGAAGGTATGGAGAAATCAGACATTTGGGGAACTTTCTGATATTTCTTTATGCAAAATTTGGGATTTTCGTTTTGATGGTGGTTGGCCTTTCTCTTAATCTCTTTGTGTAAGTTATAGCTAAAGATAGACGTTAACTGATGTTTGTTTCCTTCAGATTGCGTGGAGGGAATTGATGCTCAGCGGGTGTTCGGTTATGCTCTTTTCAAGGATGGACAAAATACTCGACTATCGTATCCCCTGGAGAATTTTCACTCAGATGTGTCTGGGAGGAGCTTTCACAATGGACGTTTTATACAGAGAATGCGGGAAAAAGCTGCTACTCTCCCCAAGTAAATTCTTTGTTCAATATGGATATATTTCACTGTTTCTGTCGCTTAGCCTGCTTTAGAATTGTCCAAGCGTAGTATTGTATTCTCCATTGGAGAGTAGACTTTCTGAAACGCACAAGCCGTGTGAACTTGGAACCTGAGTTAATCTTTGTGCAAATATACCTTAAGCTTGTAAACTCATGCAAAGTTCTATGGTGATGTTCGTGGACAAAAGTTCCTTGCTTTGTGCTTATAGACTGCAGTTGCCATATACATTTATTAAGCATGTCATATGCTCATCTTTCTTTGTCATTGTTTTTTCACTTGTTTAACTGTAAATGAACTGGGATGAAGCTGTTTTGTGAAAATTGTAACCTTCTGTGCCAATGATAAGCTGTGGACTTCCTTACGTAAGCTTTTTGTTATTTTGTCTTTTGTTTATAATACTTTCCTTTTTTTTTTCATTTTTCATCAGTGTAAAACTGGAGCAAGGGACGGTTACCTCTTTGATAGAAGAAAAGGGAACCATAAAAGGTGTGCAATACAAGACAAAGGATGGAAAAGAGCTGGCAGCTTATGCACCTCTGACTATTGTCTGCGACGGATGTTTCTCAAACCTGCGTCGCTCCCTTTGCGAACCCAAGGTTGAGAAAATTCACTTGTTTCTCATGATTTCTGAGTAACACCTTTTTTCTGTGCGCATGTTTCTTCACGAGATGTAGATCTACTCTCCCAAATGCTTAATTTATTGTTCCCGCAGGTTGATGTACTGTCATGTTTCGTTGGCCTGGTTTTGGAGAATTGTCAACTTCCTTATGCAAACCACGGGCATGTTATTCTGGCAGATCCCTCTCCTATCTTGTTTTATCCAATCAGCAGCACAGAGGTCCGTTGTCTTGTTGATGTACCCGGGCAAAAAGTGCCAAATATCGCGAACGGTGAAATGGCTAACTACTTGAAGACAGTTGTAGCTCCTCAGGTATGTAAACGTGCATTATTGTTGTATGTCATCTTTGTAATATACTATTATGTTTCAAATTTAATCTGGTATCTGTTGAAAGGTGTTTATTTTATTTAGCTGAGTATGTGGGTTTTTCTATTCAGGTTCCTCTTGAAATTCACGAAGCCTTTGTTGCCGCCGTTGATAAAGGAAACATAAGGACAATGCCTAATAGAAGCATGCCAGCTGCTCCCCATCCCACTCCTGGAGCTCTTTTAATGGGGGATGCATTCAACATGCGCCATCCGTTAACTGGAGGAGGAATGACTGTGGCTCTCTCAGATATTGTTGTGCTTCGTGATCTCCTCAAGCCTCTGTGTGACTTAAACAACGCACCCACTTTGTGCAAGTATCTAGAGTCCTTCTATACCTTGCGCAAGGCAAGTCTCGTCCCTTCTCCAAAACATTGTCAACATTGAAAAGTGCATTTTCTTATGTTTCTTTTTTCCTCTTGTTAGATAATTCCAAGTTTTCACTCACATGTTTTCTCTTTTTCTGGTATATGCAGCCAGTGGCATCCACGATAAATACACTGGCGGGAGCCCTATACAAAGTCTTCTGTGCTTCACCCGATCCAGCAAGGAAAGAGATGCGACAAGCCTGCTTTGATTACTTAAGCCTCGGAGGCGTATTCTCAAATGGACCAGTTTCTTTGCTTTCGGGTTTGAACCCTCGACCATTGAGTCTGGTTCTCCACTTCTTTGCAGTTGCAGTCTATGGCGTTGGTCGATTGATGCTGCCTTTTCCTTCGATTAAGCGCATGTGGATCGGAGCTAGATTGATATCGGTGCGTTATCTACTTACCAGTGAGCGTAGTTTGGTCAGGAGGGTCCTCTTAATTCCAATCATCTGTGAAACATGTAGATTGCGGATGATCACAATATTTGAGTTTTGTGCAGGGTGCATCGGGAATCATATTCCCCATCATTAAGGCCGAAGGGGTAAGGCAAATGTTCTTCCCCGCGATGGTTCCTGCGTACTACAGAGGTCCACCTGCAAAGTGAGATCCATATCAATAAGCCGAGCTCAAGCAGTGGCTAAAAGCTTCAATGAACACAAGGACAGTGTGTGGTGGCGTCGGCTTTCCCTTGTTCAAGGTGGTTGGGAGGGTAATGTTTCAACAGTGTCTAAAAGTTTTGGGTATTCAGATCTTGTCCATAACTCCGTGTAGAAACTAGCATGTGGGATGTACTCGAACATGTGTCTTTCTGACTTGGAACGAGAGTAACTTATCAGATGATTGTTTTTGTTGTCGGTTTGGCTTCGTGTCAAGAGGCGAGGACGGTTTCTGGGGAAGGGTGATCTCCACCCAATCCTCTGTGATTTACTTATATAGGATCGAGGGCTAAAGTACACTAGAAGTGCCATAATTTCTAAAAAGTACACTTAAGTGCTATTTTATAAAAAAAATATAACACTTAAGTGCCAACTTCGGCGAACTTGTCGAAAATCTGACGTGGTCTTATTTTATTAATATTTTTAGCCTATGTGGCTCATTGGTGTTGACTTGGTAATTTTTTTTATAATATTCTAATGTTTTTCAAATAATGTTTTAATTTTCTTAATTTTTTTTTTTAATCTTCCTTTTTTCCCATTGTCTTCTTCTTCTGGCTCGCAGGCTAGAGGAAGGGTCGGTGACAGCCGGTGAGGCAGACCTTGCCCTCGCCCAGTCGCGGCGAGGCTCGACCTTGCCAAAACTAGGCGAGTCAAGCCTCGCCCAACAACAACGGTGAGGTCGACCTCGCCAAATCTAGGCGAGGTTGAGCCTTGCCTAGCGACGACGGCGAGGCCAACCTCGCCCATGGCCTGGCCGTCGCCAAACCCTCCAGTAAAGCAAGTGTTTTTCTTTTTTCTTTTCTTTTCTTTTTCAATTTTCCTTTTTTTATAGTCTTCTTCCTCTAGCTCGTCTGCCAGAGGAAGGGTCGGCAATGCCATGGGCGAGGTTGGCCTCGTTGTCGCTAGGTGAGGCAGACCTAGCCCTCACCCAGCCATGGCGAGGCTCGACCTTGCCAAAACTAGGCGAGTCAAGCCTCGCCCAACGACGACGGTGAGGCCGACCTCGCCAAATCTGGGCGAGGTTGAGCCTTGCCCAACGACGACGGTGAGACCAACCTCGCCCATGGCCTTGTCGTTGCCAACCCCTCCAGTAAAGCAAGTGTTTTTCCTAATTTTTTCTTTTTTTTTTTCAATTTTCCTTTTTTTACATTGTCTTCTTCCTCTAGCTTGTCGGTTAGAGGAAGGGTCGGCGACGCCATGGGCGAGGTCGGTCTCGTTGTAGCTAGGCGAGGCAGACCTCACCCTCGCCTTGCCGTGGCGAGGCTCGACCTCGCCAGATCTAGGTGAGGTCGAGCCTTGCCCAGCGACGACGGCAAGGCCGACCTCGCCCATGACCTCATTGGGCGAGGGTGAGGTTGGCCTTGCGCAGCCATGGCGAGGTCGACCTCAGTGGCCTCACCAGACCTCCCTCTGGCTCACCGGCCAAAAAAAGGAGAAGATGATAAAATAAAAAGGAAAATTTAGAAACAAAAGAAAAAATTAACAAAATTAAATTATTATTAGAAAAATATCTGCATGGCTTAATTTTTTTTTTTAAATGTCACATTGAAAATTCTCTTCGGAAAATGACATGTCAGCGTTTTGATCGGAAAATCTCGCTGTTGGCACCTAAGTGTCTTTTTATTTTTCGATTTTGGCACTTAAGTGTACCTTTTAGAAATTGTCCACTAGTGCTAAATTATGGCACTTCTAGTGTACTTACGCCTAGGATCGAGCGCCAGAGCATGACACAGGATATGTATTCAGATCTTAATACTCCCGACATGAAGGTCAATTTGATAGATAAAAGACCTTAGCGCAGTCTCAATATGCGAGGCCCGTGGGCAAGGAATTGTTGAAAACTAAGTAAAAAAGAAGGGAACCCATGGGCCATGAGTAGGTGAAAACAGAGTGTGAGGAATCAAACTCAAAACTTTTCGACTCTGTCATAACTTAAAACTATTAATATCAAGAAATTTCATGAGGCGGACCATCAATGTTTTGGAGACTAATAACGATATTAGCTCACGCATAGAAGCGTTTCTGTAAAGTCTGGACTCAGCCATGCTCAATGCTATTTTTCCATAATGATACAGCTCATTAGTTGATAGCATCATGTCAATACAATGTCTGACTACAAAGATATTCAAGAACAGCAATCTTGAGGCCTGACTGTTTTAACCATTTCCATGCCATTCTTTACAAGAGTCGACACCTCCGGGCCGAAACACATGCATGTCCACGAAATGCGATAGCTGTGCAAACTTGAGTTTCAGTACATTTTGTTCCTTCGTTCTTGTTTTATAGCTTCGTAGGACGTCATGACTTCTTTGAACTTTGCCTCTGCAGCTTCTGTCCGTAAGAGACAACAAAGAAGAGGGGAAAAACTATAGAAAATGAGGAACGTAATCCGTGGAACCTGCACAAGCTAAAAAATTTCCTGTCTTTATGCAACAGAGCCCACCTTTATCATCCTGGTTCTGATCTGGGTGGAACTCCTTTGCCTTGACCCTAAATGCTGTCTGCAGCAATAGAAAGATGCAAATCTTGTTCACTATATGAAGCAATAGAAAATGGACAAGTCATACAAAGGAAATATACACTATGCAACATGATCAAGCTCAGATACAGCACACATTATCTGCGCCATGTGGATGACACAAGAGAAGAGACAACAGAAATCTCTTAGGCGTATACATGCTCAAATTAGTGAACTCAAGCAAATGCTCAACATACGTGACCACCCCTGAACTAAAATCATGTGACATGTTTCCAGGAAATGTGTTAGCGAAGTACTTTTTCTGGGGGCGGTATTGGAGGATGCACATATCTGACAATCAGTGTAAACAGTCTGTAAAGACATATTTAAACATATCCCGCTTCATACCTTGATCTCTGCTTCAGTGTATGGTGTTCTTCGGGACCTGTTGCACAAAAGACCAGTTAGAAAACATAAATGTCAATGCTAAAGACAAGCTCAAACATTTTGTAGGTTACTAACTCCAGTGAAATCAAGTTAATGAAAATGCAATATTTGGAACTCCACATAATGAGTCTCCATCACTCCTATAAAGGAGAATATTTTGAGCGTAGTTATAGAACTCCCGTTATCACATCATCATACAGAAGTTATATCAGTCGACATGGTGATGAGAAAAATGAATTGACAAGAGTCTGCTGTTTCCAGAAACGACCCAACAGTAGATGTCGAGTGACAGCCGCAAGGTCTAAAAATCCATTTAAAGTAGAAACATAGCTTATCCTCATGCTTTAGACAATGGATCAATGCCCAACATAACAGAGTCATACAAGCATTTCTGAAAATGGTGATGATCTTTGAAGTAGCTTACTCGTTCTGCTATGCACTTTGCATGCGACATTGATGGACATTTGATCCAAATTTCATAAGATATATCATGGCAACAATATTGTCTAAACTTTGATAATTCTTTTTTCCTGAATAAAATGAACAAGTACAGATCAAGGAGTACCAGAAAAAAATAAACACACTTCATCATTCAAGTTACATGTTAGGCACCTGTTTGAAAACCTTTGTTCCCCAATTTCAAGATGATAGCTACAGCAGGTTCCTCATACAATCATTACCTGTCAAGACCTAAAACTGAATAATGGTGTGATAATGAATAAGTTGATCTATCCCTTGAAGTTTCCTTGTAATTGGTCCGATGACCTCCATAGGATGTGTGAGCCTTCCAATACCAATCCTGCTGGAAACTGTAATTGTATGCACTGGGATCATTTTGACTCCATCTCTCATAACTCCTTTTATATTTGGTCCTCTCTCTGTTGAAGATTCTTTGCATGCGCCTTATACGCTCCTACAGAAGGACGACTGGCAATGTCATCGGTTGACACTGGCATGACAAAGAAAACAAAGAACACAGCCAAGTCCCCCATAAGTGAAGCCACTAGACCAGAATAAAGTCATATCACCTCGAAGCTTAGATAATAATATATATGATCTAAGGCATAGAATAATCACTAATACCTACCCATTCAGCAACAGAATCTGAAATTCCGGATACTGCTCACTATTTAGTTCCTTGGAAGAGTATAGGCAGCGCAGCAATCGAAAGAGCTAGCAAGAGCAAGCTTATCTAAATATTAAGTCACCCAAAAGGATGAAGCTATAGAGCAGGGATAAAATTTACATCTTCCCTTCGGATGGTGAGAGTCAAAGAACAAATTCAATCTCCATTATCTGAATGCAGGGTTATGAGTTTCCTGTTTGGGTCTTCTTAGGGCGCTTGTAAATAATATCTACTAAAGAGAGATCTTCATTTTCAATGCACTGATAGAGCATAACGCGAGGAAAACAGTGTTTTGAAAATGATAAAGTTTCTTTATTTGGATGTTTAACAAGTGCTCCCAGGGTATTTGTTTACAAAAATCCTCCATATTTTACTTTCAGCCACAAGTCCACAAGCCCATAACAAGCAACAGAAACTGTGCATATACATCTACTATTGACCTGTGTCACTACCTGCCCCAAAATCTGATGATATGGCGAGAGCATAGAACAAGATAGAAAAGCTTCGTTCCTTTGCCAGAATAGAATAGTACTATAAGTAAACTATTGTTCATGCGGTTAAACTACCACTGTTTATTATGCTTCCAGCTGATATTTACAAGCTAGTGAATTTCTCCCAGAAGTGACACTAACTAACTTCACACATATATCTTTAGTGGCTACAACGTGGAACTTCCTATCGAAAACTTACCACTCGTTCCATTTCCTCTTCATAGGCCTCCTCAAGTCGCTGATTATACCTCCTCCATGCTTCCTCGTGAAATGCCGAACGGAATGTTTTTCCTGATGCTTGTGACTTGGGTATCTCTCGCATTGCAAATTACAAGATCATATTCAGCTCCAACAGAAGACATCGCAGAATACACTAAAAACGGACTTTGTATCGATCTTTTAAAAGCTTTCGACTTCATGAAGCACATCTAAAGAAACTACACACAACTTTCAACTGATTCAGCCGGCCTGGTGTAACTCGAATTTTGACAATACCAATTGCGGGGTTAACGGAAACGACCTATGTCAAGTTGATTTTTTCAATCCAGTCTTTCTGTACCTGAGAATGGAACCAATCAACATTTCTGCGCAACTGCAAAACCTACAACGAACAAGGAAGAGATTATCACCACAGAGCAACTAGAATAACAATGCGAAAGCACTTTGCAGAAACACACATCAGCCCAGACCCCCACAATTAATGACAATCTCTCCAATTTAGCATCACCACGCGCCACAACCCGCCCACCATGTCCAGCAGCTTCATAACACAGGCAATTCGTCGAGCACGCGCATGAGATTACGGGATTTACCGCGAAAGTGGTGACGAGGGAGCCAATCAAACCGAACACGAAGATGCCGTAAAGCTTCAAGCTTTCCTGCTTCTCCCCAAGCTGGCGTTTTGTCGACGAAGGCCAGTGTTCGTCCTTGCTCCGATTGCTATCACCCCCCGCTGCCATCTTGATTCAATCCACCGAAAGAAATTCATTTTGGACGGTCGTTGGTGGCAGATAAAGCCATGTTTTTTGGGGACCCTTTTGTGTGAATTACGCCTCTCAATCCCTGCACCCACTTAGTTGAAGGAGGAGAAAGAGTATCGATACGCAGGCTCGTCCGGAATGATGAGGTTTTGGCTATGGCGGTGGATCAATTCTCCGGGTGAGAAACGAGATCAGAGAGGATGTCATGTATCAGCCACTGAGGCAGAGAGGAGAGTAACGAGAATGTCTCGTCCCCAGGTCCACGCTTTCTTTGATAATTACGAGTATGATGTGTTTTTACGGATATACAGGGAAAATTTAGTGTAAGAATAAGCGACAACTTTAAAAAGGTTGGTCGGTAATCAGTATTTGGAGACACAGATGATTATTTTATCCCTTGGATCTTATACGATACAGTACATAATGCCACTCTTGACTATGCACGACTATGCATTGTCGAGCGGTTCATGGTCATGACTCGAGAGATCTAAGAAGTTAAGAAAGACGCACAAGGAAGCACTCCACAGTTTGGGTAGCTGCCTCACTGCTAAGCAGATGATGCAAAGACACAACTCCCATTGAAGTTCAGACAAACAAATTTTAACTCGAGCAGCGAAGCTCGACCAGCGCTGTGGAATAATCGATCGGAACGACGATATTATACGAAACAACTAATTATTTACGAGTACAGAGTCTCTTGATGATGGGGAAGAAACAATGCTATGTTCATAGTTGTCCATGTCTGTTCTCTTCTTGCAAGGTGGTCCACAGTGCTCAATTGATTTCCACAACCCAGCCATACTTATCCTTGGTATGACCCATCTGGATACCGACAAGGATATCATGTAGTCTCCGGCAAGCAGTTTGAGCACCTGTCCTAAACTCGATCCTGCAGTTTCCATGGATGAGAGTTGTCAGAATTGCACGCGACATTGACATGAGAGACTGCGATAGATTGATTCTCCGTTCTGACTTGTCTTTGGTGTACTGCAGTACAATGATTATAGCAGATAAAGGCAGCGAGAAAAAGATTAACCTTTTGTCTTTGTAAGTAACACTGCCCACGGATGCAACCACAACAGCAGTTCCGGTGCAGAAAACTTCCTCGGCCTCCATAAGTTCTTCCACTGGAACAGCACGCTCCTCGACCTGATACAGTTCACAGGCATTTTAAACTATCTACTTAAGATGGCGTGTGATGCAGAGGTTATGCAACAGGATTTAACGTTGCAGATCAGGTCTCTAAGGCTCGGACATTTAGTGGGAATAACTCCTATGTATTCTCCTAATTCAATAATTATTCTAACCACGCACATAGCCCATAAGGATCCGTGAATTTAGCATTTTGTTGCTACAATTTGATGGCGAAATGTTGCCGATCCTCTCTGTTTCGGAGTTGAAAGACATATACCTGGTATCCTAGATCACGAGAGATTTCTATGATGCTTTTTCTGGTGATTCCAGAGAGAATAGTTCCATTTGTAGCAGGAGTTGAGAGGACATTTCCCTGGAAGAAGAAGAAAAATAAATGCCTGAGATGATTGCTGAGAGTTACTTCATAGAAATAAAAGGACCTACAAGAGATTCAAGTTTCCAATACATATTCCACAGAAACTCTCACTTGACGTGTCCTAAAAAATTTTCAGGCCCATGAGTCATGACTTGTCCAGGAAACTTGGTGAATAATATTGTTTACACATCACCTCTAACGGTTGAATTTAAACGCCATTTTTCCACGATACCTTCAGCACAAAAATGTTGCAAGCAGACACCTCCTCCAAATTTTTCTTGACAACTGAGTCAAGGTATAAGACATCAGAAAACCCTCTGCTTTTTGCTCCGGCTAATGCTTTCAAAACCTGTAAATTCGGTAGAGGAATGATCGCCATTAGAAAACGCGAAGCAGTTGTAAAGGAACTTCAGATCTGCCTCAAGTATCATGTGCTCACCGGTGCATAATTAGTTATAGTCTTGACGCCTCCAGTGCCACCTCGAGAGGCACGATCAAACTCGTCCTCAATGTACAAACTCAAGGGCGCCGTGCCCTCCTGTACCCAAACCACAAGCATTTAGTGCATTGGGTCCAAATTTTGATCAAAATTTGCTTGTTTAAAAGAGAGACTCACTTTGAAGTAATTACGGACAGGCGACACATATATCAGAAATGTGAATTCAGGGGCTGGTGCCAAACCCAATATCGGACCACTTCCCATGAGCAAAGGTCTTATGTAAAGAGACCCTTTTCCAGGAGGAGGAACCTGAATAACCACGGCACAGTAAATAACCGAGAGTCCAGGACAATTTCGACTTTCCACATTTTTCTTTAACCAATCAGAAAATCAAGCAGCAGGAGAGAAATAAAAACTCATACCCAACGCTTGTTAGCTAGAGCGGTCTCTCTTACAGCGTCCACGAACTGTTCAACAGAAGGCACAGGCATACACATCCTGTCAGCGCCAACCTTCATGCGGATCGCATTCTGATCGGGACGGAAGAGCAGAAGGTTACCATTCTCTTTCCTATGTGCTTTCAATCCTTCAAAGATCCCCTGGATTTTTTTTGCAAACTGTTAGATTCAGAGATAAACTTCACATGCATAGTGTCATTTTAAGTCAAGTTTTTAGTCACATTATTCTTTAGTATACTTTTTCCCTCCGTGCAATTTATGCTGCTGCCACTTCCTCCTGAGGAACTTGATTCCAAGCAGGGTTTTGTTTGGATGATTTCAAGCTTGGGACATTGTTCTTTGTTCTTTCTTTTGCAATAATGCAGTATACGCTACAACCGTTGCGTGCTTGGCTAACTATCAGAGCTCAGAAGTAGAGATCAGATAAAAAAACTCACCTGCCCATAGTTTAAGACTCCTGCAGAAGGGCTAAGTTCAATGTTCCCATAAGGTCTAACTTGACCTCGTTCAAATTTCCCATTTTGCGTGCACTTCATCTGGTACATGTAATCCGTTGGCATCAGACCAAACCCAAGGTTGTCCCAGTCCACGTCCGCATACTCATCCTCCACCTTGCATCCACTGCCATCCAGAGCAAGAGCGAGTCATAAGAAGATCGAGAAAAGAAAAAGGTTGCTCTAACCATTGTCTCTCTGTCAGTTTCCATCTCTAGAGTCCACGAGTTCACGCATTCGGTCTGCGCGAAACTATATTTTTTTTCCTGCAAATTTTCCTTGGCTTCTCTGAGAATGCCTAAGTTGGGGGGTAGGTGTTGATGACATAATCTGGAAACGCAGTTGATGACGCGAGTTCCCAATCCATCAACAATTAGCAACTTGCTTAAAAAAAGACTCAAATCACCAACTAAACACGTCAATTTCCCCTCATCCTCCTTCGAGATTCAAGCGCAAACAGGCGTTATGCAAAAGTGCCATGACTTTGATCTACATGCTGAGATTTGAGAATAAACCCCCTGCAACAGGGGGAGTCACGACAGTCCCTAGTGACCATGAACCTACCTAGTTGAACCGAATGTTGGGTGTTTTTTTACTCCAAAATCGAAGACCAAGAGCCGATTAAACATATCAATCAACGGGCCCCTCAACTAAACTTAAATTCTGTCGGCTGGGTGTTGTGTTTCCCTCCCACGCCCGGTACATGTAATCAAAATTCTTTCCGGTTTGAGACGCGTTCTCAAGCCGTCGTGACAAAACTGAATCATGGCTCTGTTACCTGTAAATAGATGTCTCCCCTGCTTGCAGCAGAGACGACGCTGCCTGAGTTGTGTAACCCCAGCAACCTCCGAACTGAAAATAGAGTCGTCAGATTCATGGAAATTAAAGGAATTTTTAATTCTCACACGCAGAAAAATGGAAAAGAAGAATTCCATTCCTGGAATCTTCACCAACTTTGAGTCGAGTCAAATGAAAACTCTGTTACAGACGTTTCCTTTCACCTTCTCGACAAAGCCAATTATGTTCAACATGAGTCGCTGTGTTTGCTCCAAGTTACGAAAGCATCATGCCTCGTTCCTTTTTGAGACAGCTGGACGAGAATGTCCTTGTTATGTTTTTGCCTTTCCTTCCTAAAGATTCGTACGTTAAAACTGACAAGATCCGTTTTTCCCTTACTGGGTTTTTCTCTTCGTTAAAAAATTGCAGAACAGATATGACTCAGCTTCTAATCCATCAAAAGGGTCCTCAACCCCACGAACAAAAAGCAAGACCATGAGCATCGTGCCGGTCCAAAGCTATCAAAACGACAAGAAAGAGAGAGACACAGGTTAAGTCACTAGCCTGTGATAGGGAAGAGCAAGAGCCGTTTCTCAAAGACGGCACGATTCTGCGACAGGCAAGGCTACTCGAAATCATCGCTTGGCCGGCGGTCGCTCTTGCCACGAACAGTTTCCGAGACTTCACTTCACGTTTTCGAGTTTCCCACTGGCTCTAGTCAAGAGCATCACCACCCAAAAAACAGAGCTTGATCAGCAATAATTTTCACGGCCAGGCAAGGCGTGACACGTTGAAAAGCGAGTTGAAAGACATGAAGTGATGGAGACAATTATGGGAAAGAAGAGGAGGAGGTCTCTCTCTCTCTCTCTAACCAGAAGCGCCTGAAGGAGAAGTGGGCAAATGTTGAGAGACTTGACAGATGTTGACCGAGAAAGAAAATAAGTGAACCACCAAGGCGAAGGAAGAAAGCGCCAAGATACAATAATTAGTGGCAGTCGAGCACGGAACCTTCAACGTGTGTCACAGAAAAGACAGAATTTTTATCATGTTTTGGTCGTGGGAGGAGGAAATCACGAAATTCATGGACGATGTTAGGATGCATGCTAATAAAAAATCCATCGATTCAAAAATCGTACGTGCCTATATTTTTAGAGGGATTCGAGAAAAAAAATGTTCTTTTTTTTTTTTTTTTATCGAGGGCGAACAAATTAAAACCCCATTTGAGATTGTTAACACCGGTTTTGGAAAACAAAAATCATAGGGTCCATAGATCACCCTTAGATTATGCGGGCCACATGACAAAATCTACATAATAATTAGAGAATATTTTTTTTATATGAAGATCGTATTAATTTAAATGGTTAGCAGTCTAACTTTTGGAAGGAGTAGGAGAAAGCATGCATACACATCCAAATCAAGTTCATCATCTCAACCGTAAATTATATGAATCGTATTGTGAAATTCACATATAATTAATGATTGAGATTATATCAATTTATGTCCTTTATCCCTCGAGTTTTGGAAGGAGTAGGAGAGGGTAGTGCATATCCAAATTCGGGTGGATCTTGCTAAGTTCCCACGTGGGATGGGATGGAAAGAGCTTTTTATCAGGTTGCCCCATAATGTTGTGGACTTCTTCACCAGGTTCATTGTTTCAGACAAGCTGTGCTGGAGCAGGACATATATGGAGGTTCTATCTATAGAGTTAATTTATTTCATTTTATGGAAAACAAAAAAAGTTTCCACTCAAAACCAGGCGTCCTTATCCTAAGATACTCTCTAGCGATTTGTTTTGAGTGGTGGGGTACCTAGTTTCAGCTTTTACATATATTTAATGGCCTAATTTCCTTTTTTTTTTTTAAACCTCTAATTTAAGGTCTAGTCCCAATTCTGTTCTAAAAATTTCTTTTTTGTCTCAGAAAAAACTCTAAACTTTAGGTATAGTCCAAAATCTGCATCGAACTTTTTTATTGTCTCGAAAAAAATCTAAAACTTTAGATTCAGTTTCAAATCTGCCCCAACTTTTGTTTTGTCTAAAATAAATCATCTTTCAATCTATTCTCAAATATATCCTCGTGGTTCAGTCCCAACTTAACGTGACATTTTCACATCGATAACGAATCCATATCAATAATATGACATGAAAAATTATCTCCAAAATGAAAAATATGAAAATTAGGGATAACTAACGGCAATTTTTGGACAGATGACTAATTGGGGCAGATTTGAGATTAGAGTAAAAATTTGTGATTTTTTTCTTAAACTAAAAAAAAAAGTTTGCGGTAGATTTTGGACAAGACCTAAAGTTTATGATTTTTTTTAGATAAAGAAAAGTTCATGACAGATTTGGGATTGTACCTAAAGTTTATAGTTTTTTTCGAGATAAAAAATTTTTTGGGGCAGAATCTGGATTAGACCTAAAATTGGAGTGTTTTTTTTTTTTAGAGAATTACGCCTATATTTAATTCAGAGACTTTTATCTAAGATTAAAGCGTGTAAATATATAATAAGGAGGATAACACAAATAGAGACATCAAAGATTTGAAATCTAGACATTTGTTCTGATATAATGTTAAATATGGTGGGATCATTACCAACTCTGTAAAAGTTTAAGTTATTAGATCAAAGAGCTATTTAGTATTTAAATATCATAACACTTTCAGACAAAATGCACAATAAAATTAATTAAATCGGCAGTTGCATGGAAGGGATAGATGACTCGAAAGAACCAAATTTACAGTGCGAATATTAGTGAATTTTTTTTTTATATCTTATCATAAACTTACCAATCATTATCTTATAATTTTTTTTCTCTCTTTTAATATAAGAAGGAGGCCGCAACCATATCTTTGTTAAACATGTTATATAGGTGTATTTGGGATAATACAGGTTGAACTGAGTACCGTTCATGAATTATATCGAATGAGCTCATATATTCATCCAAATACAATGAATATAATTCATGTTCGCTGACTTCATCTTGAATCAAGGTACAATTCTGTCATGTCGTCTAGGAAACTACTACTCTGGATAGGCTGTTGGGTTGTGCAGTAGAAACTCAATACTTTCATTTTGAGAGATCACCAAAAAAGAGATCAAATCCGAGTCCATTAACATATCGAGTTGGACCTGTATTCACCCAAAAGCTTAAACCAATGAATTATGGGAGAATAATATTATATTAACTACTATACACTACATCAATTCTCAAATGTGAAACTATTCTAACACAACATACATGTACATATCAACAATCTTTCTCTCACATGTAAGCTCTGTTAGGGTATGCTCCCCTTAATCTAGATCTTTCTATACTAACATGTCTTAACTTGAATTTCTAACGCTCACCTTTATCCTTGGTCTTTTTCTCCAGACCGAACCATGGAAATTGCATTGCTACACCACAACGCCCACCTTCACTCCAAGTCTCTTCCACCAGATCAAACCATGAAGATTGCCCGAAAACTGCGTTGGTCATATAATTCATTCCTTAAGATTTTCACTAAATACTTATACACGTTGGAAGTGGGACACCAATCAACCATTGACTCTAATACAATTTGTTGGGTCACGCGACAAAGGCCAAAAACCTTTACTTAGGGAGATCGCTATGAGAGTGTCTTACTCTGAGCCCGTTAACATATCTAACTAGACTTACCTTTCCTCACTATGGGGTCAAGTAGGATATATTAAATTACTCCACACCACACCGATTTTCTTATGTGAAATAATTCTAACACAACTCACGTGGATATATCAATAAAGAAGTTGGGGTGGATAGACACTAAGATGAAATAGGATCACTAATATGCCTAATATACCTATTGCTATATCATATGAGAGGTTATTAACCCGGAAGTTGTCATAAAATATCTTCTAAGCCCGTGTTTGATACCCCGAATAGGATAATACTTTCTTATCGGGGCTTAAATTTGGACTTCGGATGTGACTCCAATAAATTTGGATAAAATACTCGATGACTTATCGGGACCTGGGGTGCCACACAACGAGATTGGACAAGCTGGTCGGAAGTGCGTTGAAGATAACGTCTTTACTATTGTGCGAATCTCAATTCAATCTTAAACTTTTTAATTTGATCAATATAATCCTAAATTTTTTGACGATTTTTCAATATAGTCAATTCAGCCAATTTAGGTAGAAAATCGCTAACGTGAAAGACTAGTTAGCGCCGACTATCCTACGTGGCACGAACGACGGTCAACGTGGAAGAAGTGAATCTCATTGATGTCATTTGTAATTTTTTTTTTTAGTTTTCTGAATTTTTCTTTTTATTTTACACACCACTATCTATCTCCTTCCGCTTCATTGCTATAGGAAGACATCACTGTTCATCTTCTTTTTTGCTGTCCCACCATTGTCGAAAGGCCAAGCCTTAGTATGGCTGGCCACCCTTGCCCAAATCTAGGGGAGGGTCGCAATGCTCGCCTTTCCAAGATCTGGCTAAAGAGGGCGTGCATGCCCTCACCTATGGCTGGCAAAGGTCACCGACCATCGTCCAAGCCCCAACAATAGTGGGACAGCATAAAAAGAAGGCGAACAGTGAGGAAAAAGGAAAAAAAAAATTAGAACAATAAGAAGTTTAAATAAGAACTAAGAAGGAGACCATGAACATAAAAAAAAAAAAAAAAAA
>BCNH02000006.1:7471915-7482897 GCA_001662345.2 Metrosideros polymorpha var. glaberrima
TCAAATAGCTAGTTGCGCCATGTAGGACGGATGACTCTGACTAGACTGCCACATCGGCAATTTCCGATTTAAATTGGTTGGATGGACTATATTGAAAATCATCAATAGATTTATGACTGAATAGGCAACCTCACCCTTGGCCTCGTCGCATCAAAAAGCCTATTCCTTATTATTAAAACACGACATTACATAAGTTCAAAGAAATCATCAGAGAATAACGCAAGCAAAGCTTTGTCGATCGCTGCCAGCAGCGACTGAGGAGGACTGATCCTCGATCTTGACTCCGAGCCACTCACGGCAAAGGCAGCGTTGGTCCTCCAGGACCAGCTTATAGACGGACGCCACGTGCCTCCCGCAGCCACCCCAGGTGGTCTTCCCGCAGCTTGAGCACCTCACCTCGTAACACATCGTTTCTCCAAAATCTTTGATAAATTCACACCAACACCCAAGTACCAAAGCCAATTTACATGGCCATTTGATGGCGGTGTGCTATATATGCTAGATGCTTAGACTATGGAATTAGTGCGCCCACCACGAAATCTATTGATGATGACAATGCTTTCGCTGGCCATTTTGTCAACGGATGATGACTCCAACCGATCCTCATTTTCTCTTTGTATTCACCAGACCGAGGCCAGCTTTTATGAGCCAGCATTAGCTGCTCCGGCTCCTCCAATGTCTGTCAGTAGATCATGTGATAAAAATGACAAAAGAAACGGCTCGTCGGGCTAATCCCTTGCGTAAACCTCGATAATTTGAATTAGTTAGAAATTAAGTTATCTTGACAAGGTTCTCGTTGAATTTTCCTTTATGAGTTCGAAGTAACGAGAAATGATGAATTCGTGGGTCACGATGTGAGATGAAATTGAAAATCAAATTAACGTTTTGTAGCATAATGTGCATTTACATAGTTCTACAGCATTGTCGCTTTGTTCCGGGGACTATGGATTGGAGGATGAAAGAACATTCTTGATTCTCGTGAAATTATCAATTTCTCTTCCTTGTTGACCCTATTTTTCCATCTTCTTCCTCTCCTTGTCCTTTTCCCAAACGGAGCGATGTGACTCCGACTTTAGCCAATCTACGGCCCTCGAAAAGATTCTTTTGGTCGTTTGGCCAAATTATTTTATCAAATTTGTCTCTATCTTTTCAGATTATCATCAGCGTGCCCTCACCTTTTGAATTTGTTTCAAATATATCTCACCGTTAACATTCTATCCAAAAAGTTGTCACCCCAATGGTACGGTGCTGACGTGGCGCCACTCCAGCGCTAGCTCATTCTTGGTGATTAGTTATAAAAAAAAAAATTATCAAACACCTTATGAAAAGGAAAAATAAAAGAAAATTTATATATTTTTAAAAAACTCACGATCGTAAAATCATGAAATAATATATAATGGTGCCATGTACAACCCGATGTACCGTACAATTTTAGATCGTGAAGTCATAATTACACACAAAAGCATCGTAAAAAGTAATTTTTATTTGATGACTCCTTCCTATTATCATATTAAAAATGTAGTAATTTTATACTATAATGTTGTGCCTTAATGAAAGACTTCCGCCACTTGAGTGTCGTGTCGTAATAGTATGTCTACCGATGGATATATTCCAACTTTCTCCGTATTTCAAAGTGCAAAAACAGAAGAGGTGCTTTACAAAGGTAAACTTTCACACATTAGATTCATAACATGGTAGAAATTAACAAGTTAAAAAGAAAATTGAGAGGGCTAGCTGAAACCCAATATCTATATGGAGATCAGTCATTGAAATATCAGCAAACACCACATGAGTCTAAGACTCCGTTGTTTCACAAAAAAGAAATTACTAAAAAAACATTTTTTAAATCGCTTATTTTTTCGCGAAACAAACGCACTTTAAAACACTTAATTTCTGTTGGTATAATCCCATCATCGGGTTCGCACGCTCATTCATCCCTCCCCTCCTTTGTGGCCTTGTCACTGGACCTTATAAAATGGGTCACGGATTAAGTGCTTATCCTAATAGTTTGAAAATTTGATCGATTATCCAAATCGATAATTGTGGACGTGGGTTGTGCAGAACAAAATTACATAGCTTGTGTACTTTGATTTAAATAATTTTTTTTTATTTTTCCTCTGGAAATAACCCAACTTAAGACAAAATTTGACCACTTTGAAGTAGATTGGTGAGCGCAGAAAAGCAAAATTAGGGGTTACACCGTGGCCCATGAGTACTTTAATTTAAATAGGATTACCATTCTCTAGAAGCTGCATTTTTCGCACTTATAAACTTGTGCTTCATATTTAGCACGAGGACTTGCCATAGATATATGAAAATAGATATGCTTAACGTGTACTTAAGGATAATCTATATTATAATCGACATGATCTTTCCAACTGGGATATGGTAGTCATCGTTGAGCCAAATGACAATGTTTGGTGCCACGTGAATAACGTGGACAAAACCCAGAAAATCGCCGTACAGTTGGAAGCCTTATCCCCAAACTTTTTTATCCATTTGATCCCAATCCTATTGTCTGCCGCCTTCATGACCATCGTCATTGTCCTCCACTCCAGAAGTTAATGACACCTATGCTTTCGTGATAAAGATTTTTATTTATTTGTCCCTATTAATGCTTCTTCTAATCGAGTCTATAAACTTTTAATTTGTCTAATCAAGTCCTTCTACTTTCACACGAATCTCTCCGTCACCAAATTCGGCCAAATCTAACTAGCATTGTATTCGAAGATGCAAAATTAGGATGTGCATGGATGCCCACCGAGATGTCGGTGGAATAAATTTATGAGTGTAGACAATGTTCGAGTATAACTGGATACCATTTAACCAATGCGAATGACCACATGGGTGTTCACATAGAAAAGTTTTTATCAATGTCACATAGGACATTGTCCAACGGTCCTGTTGGCTAGATTTGGTCAGACTTGGTGTCAAAGGGACTTGATTAGAAAATTTGTCGAAATAGAAAAACTTGAATAGATAATGATACAAATCGATTAGAAAAAGCGTGAAAGTATAGGGATTAAAAGTAGAATATTTCGTATATTTAGACTCTAAAAGTGACTATCCATGGACTTAGACCAATGTGCAAGAATTTCCAAGTCAAATTAAATGCAGATAAGTCTTACGAAACTTAAATCACTGTAGGAATGGTACACCAAAAGTTCTTCGGTCAAAAGTAAAATTAAATCTTAAACATTTTAAAAGGTACAATTAATTAAGTTCTAAATGTTTTGCATGCAGTGCAATATTGTGACAATATTGTCATCCTTACAGTAATTACGCACCCAATTTTCTGATGTAATAACATGGGACTCGCCGCATGGCCTGTTTATTTTTTAGAAGATAGAGCATTGATGTGGCGCCCAAAATAAATGTAAAAAAGCTAAAATTTCTAAACAAAGATTATGGTCGCATGAGTTGGCGAGGGCGGCACCACCGCTTGCTTTCGCCGGTGAGGGCCTCCTGGTCCTCGCCTTGTAGGCCCTCACCTGTGACCAGGCAATGGTCACCGGCTTTGCCGACAAGGACGGGGTGATGGCGTCACCGCCTTCATTGCCAAACCACGATCTCTATCTCTCTTCTATTTGATTTAACATTGTCTTTTCAGAAACTTTTGCCTTTTTTTGTTTTTCTTTTTTTGATTGTTTTTGGCTTTTTATTTATGCGGCGCCAAGTTGGCACAAGATATCCTTAAATAATATTAAATATTGCCGCGTCGATCTTCTAATGATTCCCACATTGCAACTTTGGAGAATTTAGTTGAGCAATCACCGGAATGACAATATTACACTAGATACAAAATGTTTAGAACTTGACTGTACTAATTTGAGCCAAATTATTAAGACTTTTTTTATGTAATTTTCGCAATCACATAATCTAGCTGATAATTTTTACGTGACCAAACTGCATCACAACATAATTATCATAATTGACATATGTAACTAAAAATTAACCGAAACAATTAGCTTTGATATTTAAGTTTCATGCAACACACATGATCCAAATGCAATCTAAGCTAGAGTTAGAGATATGATCACACTGAACAAAAGTTATGACTTCAAAAAGCTTAATTTTCAATAATCTGTTTCAATGTTTTAAATGTTTATGGTTGAGTGGGTCTATGATTTGGACCCTTTTGGTGGCTCTTGTACAAACAAATTTGATGTGAAAGCTCATAACTAAGGAGGTCGAATTCGTGTATACTCAACATATTTTTTTCAAAAACAAAAAATCACAGAGTTCAGATTTCAAACTCAAGTGACCAAAGCCATACTTTGGTCACTCCTCGCCTGTTGACCAAAGCCATGCTTTGACAATAAACAATCGGCTACATTTTCCTTCGTTTCCTCTGACTATACTTAAATTAGTGAGCTACAAATTGTGATATCACCCATACGTAAATCTTGATGAGAGCGCACAGCAGAAGTTTGATACTTTCACCTAGAGAGATCGCCAAGAGAAAAGATAAATCCGAGCACGTCAACATATCTAGTTGGACTCACATTCACTTAAAAGCTTAAGTTAATTAGTTATGGGCTAACTATGATATATTAACTGTTCTACACCACACCGATTCTTCGATGTGGAATTTCTTTAAGACAACTCATTCACGTGTGCATCCTAACAAATTTAACTAAGTGCAACGTAATATCCGTATTTGTAAGTCGTCAATGGAAAAGATTAATAGGAGGTCCTCCAATAAGGAACAAAAGAGAATGCATAGGTGGTCCTCCAATAAGGAACAAAAGGGAATGCGGCCATTCAAAATCTAATCAAGTTAGAAACAAGACAATGGCTGAATGATCACTCGTGAAGCAACAACGATCCATGATGGGATCCATCCACCACCGTAATATCGACTGGTTAGTGCCTTCCTCCTTTCGATCTACACCAACCTAGAAAAGTCATGGCTCATGTCCCGTCGGAAATGAATGAGACGTTGATCAGAAAGTCAAGTGCACCTTGGTTATGGAGGTCCAAGGATATTAACATTGATACGTATGCATCCTTAATACCCACTTTCTCAATCTTTTTATGGACTCAAGCTAAGGGCCCGTTTGTTGGGAAAAAAAATTGTTTTCGAAAGTTTATTTTTCGACTTTTCGATATTTAAATGACGGAAAACTAACTGATTTATGGAAAATATTTTTTACAGACTGAAAACAACAAACTTAGATTCGGAGAAAACAGCTTCTTCTCTTGGCAAGAAGGAAATCACTTTCCTTAAACCTTTCTTAAATCACCAAACAAATGAAAATTAACCATTTTTCTTGAAAATAATTTTCATGAAACATATTTTCCTTTATTTGAAGTTTTCAGGTAAAAAACGCACCATGGGCCCCGTTTTGATATTATGATTGTCTTGAATAATTAGAACTACGAAGGACAATGTTTTAGATGGATTATGCATATGATGGCATTATGATGCTTTCTCATCCACAAATTATATTAAAAGTGAGATTCTATAGCATGGAAAAATATGCTTTTAGAGGACAGCCACTAAGGTCAAGGCACTTCCCATCCTGTAGAATGTTGTCCTTCCTTATTCTTTCTCCTATTTTCCTTTATTATGGGGTTGTGAGGATATGATTCTGTAACTTGGAGAAGAGTTAAAGGATAAATTTTACATTTTTCTTACCAGGGTGTTGTTTTTTCCTGGAATTCTTAGGACCAAAAGCAGAACTTGGCAAGAAAGCCGAATATTCGTCCCGGAAATTTGCAAAAAAAGAGTTAGTGTGGTCCAAAATAGAAGAGCATGGTTTACATAATTTAATCTTTCGTACTGTAAAGTATTTCAAGAAAACTTTTTATTTCAAAATGAGTTAATCCCTAGCACCGACTTCAATCCATATCTATTTGTCCCCTTTGCATGCAGAACTAGGTTGAAGCAAACTGAAGTGGACTGGGACACACTATCAGAGATATTGTGAAAAGACGAGAATGGGAAAATTGTGCAAAAAGTCTTAAATTTATTGTATAGTGGTCAATTCGATTTTAAAATTTTTAATCGTGCCAATTTAGTTCGAAACCTTTTGACGATTTATCAATGTAGTCATTTCAGCCAAAATTGACCAGAAATCACTGACGTGGACATCGATCGTTCTATGTGATATGACTGATGCTAATGTAAATGATTTTTTAGGTTTTCTTTATAGATTTTTTAAATTTCTTTTCTTTTTTTCTTTTTTACTATTTTTCAATGGCTGGCCGCTTGCCATAGGTGATGCCCGGCGAGGGTAATGGTTGCCCAAGCAAGGGGTGGTTGGCGAGGGCGACCTTAGCTTGTGGTCGGTTGTCGACAACTCGCCACATGTGAAAAAGAAAAAGAAAAAGAAAAGAAAAGAAAAGAAAGATTAATAAAAGAAAAAAGAAAAACCAAATAAATAATTTAAAAAAACATTACAAAAATTTATCTATGTCAGTGCAACCTATCGCTGGCCGTGCTATGTAGGATAGTCAGCGTTTTTCAACAAAAATTGGCCAGAAAGACTACATTGATAAATCATCAAAAGGTATATGACTAAATTGGTATAACTGAAAAGTCTAAGACTAACTTGGCAGTCGCACAATAAGTTTAGAACTTTTTTGACAATTATCCTAGCTCAGACGTTTGAAGCTAAAACTCTCACCGTCTTTGCGTTCAGCTTCCAGTATCAACCCTCACCGTCTGCCCTCTTGGCAAGAAGGTCAACAGTGCTACTGATGTCTCCAAGAAGTTTTTTTTTATTCACCAAATTCTGCTTTGAGATTAAAAGAGGATGCCGTGATGATATTTCAATCAAGAGCTTGGCATTATCCTCTTGTAGTGCTTCTTCACGGGCCAGCTTCTTAAGCTGGGCCTAATTCAGCGGCCTCAAAACAGTCTTTCAACATCCCCTGTCAAATTCCCACATGTGAGGCTGTGATCGTGTTGGTTGGTTGTATCAACCAAAAGGCCTAATTTCTTTTCAAAAAACTCTTAATTTTAAGTCTAGTCCTAATTTTGCTTCGAATTTTTTTTTTGTCTTAAAATAAACTCCAAACTTTAGGTCCAATCCCAAATCTGTCCCGAACTTTTCTTTGTCTAAAACAAAACCCAACTTTAGTTCCATTTCCAAATCTACCCCAAAACTTTATTTTTGTCTAAGAAAAAAATCACCAATTTTAACTCTAGTCTCAAATTTGCTCCCATTAGCCCTCTGTCCAAAATCGTCATTAGTTGTCCCTAATTTTCATATCCTAAAAAGGGTTTCATTTTGAAGATAATTTTTCATACATATTACTAATGTGGATTTGTTATTGATGTGAAAATGTCACGTTAAGTTGGGACTGGACACAATGGTATATTTGAGAATATATTGAAAGTTTGTGATTTATTTTAGACAAAACGAAATTAGGGCAGATTTGGTATTTGATCTAAAGTTTAGGTTTTTTTTAGACAAAAAAAAAAGTTTGGGCCAGATTTGGAACTGGACCTAAAGTTTGGAATTTTTTTAGAGACCCAAAACTATTCGGGGCAAAATTGGGATTAGACTTAAAGTCGGGGGTTTTCCAGAGAATTAGGCCTCAACCAAACTTATCCTGCATGCTTTCCCAAACAATGGTGAGGGGTTCGAGGTGGCGCAAACAGCGGAGGCGACGCTACGGCGAGGCACGAAGGTACAGAGAGAAGAGAGAGGGGAATATCAGGGATTAGGGGTTTTATCGGGTATGTTTGGAATATGTCTTTTTCGAAGTATGAGTTTATTTTTGGGAAAGTCGGGCCAAATGGATGTGTCAATTATTTTCAAAAGTATATCGTAATGATATAGTTTGTACAAGTTTTAATCCTATCCTAAGTTTTAACTATGAAAAATATGTATTTCTATAGTATCTACGTTTTAAATTCCACATTTTTACTCAATATACTTCATCTACAACATAGAAAGATCGCATTCGAAATGGAGGCTGTAGCATGTACAAGTGACAAAGAGCACTATTTAGGTCTAGACAATTAGACAGTGCAAATATAAATGTAAATAATCATCTATTCGAACATCCACTATTTTAAATTAGTTATTCATTTTCTTGTTTTATATTAAAAAAAATCATTCTTAACACAATTTTTACATAGGAAAATGAGTATGTGACAACTTCGTCACTTTTACTATAGTAACGGGGCCGTCTTTGCCATTTAATTTTCCCTTGAAATCGGGTAACTTGATTATCCGGTTTTAAGGGCAAACAAATTTTAATACATGTGCATAGTACAAAAAAATCGAAACTAAGTGGGGTTTCTCAAAAAACAAAAAAGTGTGAGTCAACAACTTATAATACGTTATTTTATCAGGGTTGGATGTCCTCCATTTCAATATTATTAGATTAATTACATTTAAGTGTCTTAGGTCATCATTCCATCTAGGATGGTCAATTGTTTTAGCACATGTCAAAAATTTTACCGACATTATTTAGTAATCAAATGCAAGACATCAAACATGGATTTTGTATTTTATGATATAGTAGAAGTGTTATATAACCTTTCCTCGTATCAAGCATAGAGCATCATAAAATACAAATTTTTTAACTTCATTACATTGTACGAGTGTTTACCACATCTAATCGCATTCCATTTTTATTTTTTTTTGGGTCGAAAATCGCACTCCAATTGAAAAGGTCCTAAAGCGCAAAGTTCTTATCCACAGCTTGTTGCCGGTCGAGTTGGGAAAATATGTGTTCAAAGGATGACATTTGTTTCTTTTTAGGGAAAATGACACAAATGGTCATTGAACTTTGGCTCAATGTGCAATTTGGTCCCTGAACTTTCAATTTGACACAAATGGTCCCTAAACTTTAGCTCAATGTTCACAAATGGTCCCTAAACTATATGAAAATGTTCAACGAGGTCCTTCCATTATTTTAAGTTCAAGGACCATTTGTGAACATTAAGTTAAAGTTCAAGGACTAGTCTGAACATGTACCAAAAGTTCATGGACCATTTGTGTCAAATTGAAAGTTCAGGGACCATTTGTGAACATTGAGCTAAAGTTAAGGGACCATTTGTGTCAAATTGAAAGTTCAGGGATCAAATTGCACATTAAGCCAAAGTTCATGGACTATTTGTGTCATTATCTCTTCTTTTTATTAGTAAGGTCAGAAAATAAGCATTTCAAAAAGAGAATACAAAAATGCAAATGTGATTTCTTTCCAAAACTCGTTCAGTTGTCCACTCTTTGAATTTCTTTTTTTTTGTCCCAACTGCACCATTATTGTTAGAAATAAGGGGAAAAGCACCAAAAATCCTAAACTATGCCCATTATGACACATTTATCCCAATTTTTTTTGTGACATCAAAAATCCTAAACTTGTACGTATGTAACACATTTACCCTAAACTTTTACAGTGTGACACATTTACCCCAAATTTCTTCTTGTGACACCAAAAAATCCTAAACTTGTATTTGTGTGACACATTTACCCCAAAAAATTGATGTTACAGAATATCTTTGAGGTTTTTAATGTCACAATAGTAAAATTTGGGGCTTTTTGTGTCATAAAAAAAAGTTTGGGATAAATGCGTTACACAAGTATAAGTTTAGAATTTTTATATCATAAAAAATAGTTTAAGGTAAATGTGTCACAATAAGTAAAGTTTGGGATTTTTTGTGGCTTTTACCCTAGAAATAACGTTACCCTCATCCTTGCAAGGTAATTTTAAATATTTATTTAGAGATATTGTGTGATATACGTTAGGCAATTTGAATGATATTTTTGCGTGAGCTTGTATGGTCATTAGAATTACATAATGATAATAACATCACAAATACCTGAACTTTTACCCGTTTTACAATCAAGTACCTAATTTTTTTTTTCTATTCAATCACATACCTCAATCTTTCAAGTGTGGGTCAATTTAAAACCTCAATTCAAGAATAAGAATGGAAATTTCCATTCAACTCTTGCATACAAACATTATACGTTCTTGTAAAGTGAGTGATGAGTGTCCTAAACATTGAAACTTTCCTTATGTTTGTGAAACTAGATCTACCGGCAAAAGAGATTTTGATGAAAATGGGCGTGCCCCAAGGCAGTCCGAACTTCAGACGTTTGGAAAACGACCTAGATTGCTCCACAGTTCCTTACTCGAGCACAAAGTGCACGAATCGGGTTAGGATGAGTGTGAATTCTACGAATGTAAGTGCAACGAAAACTAAGTCACGTTGGAACGAAAAATTACTCGAAATTGAAATGCTCGGAATTAGAAGTACAACGAGACGGAACTACATAGAAACGTAAAGTGCAGGAACTGAGAAGCACATGGAAAAGCAAAGATAAAACTCTTGGAAAGTGGAGTGGTGCGTCTGTTTGTTCTTGCTCTTGTCGGAGCATTGCTGAGACATTTGTCGAGCTGTTACATCATGTTCTGTATTCTTTCTTCATCGCCATTTACGCAAATATTCACTCATAACTACATGTTTGCATTCTTTCACAAAACCTGTTAAATAATTTAATCAAACTACGCAATCCAGAGTTGTCAACCTAGCTTACCCTCTTCCCTTCTTCGTAAGTACGCTCCATTCTAGCTTTTAGAAGTTGGAAAATATCCCTAAATTTAGTCCAAGGATTTCACGAGATTAATTAAGTGTGTGGAGGCTCGTATCTAAATCATGCAGAAGTTAAGATTTGGCTCTATAAGTAGATGAGTCAAATTTCAATTGGTCAACTACAAAATAGAGGGAGTAGAACCAAAGTCTCGATTCTGCAAAATAGTCGGACTCGCGGGTCAGGCATTTTTTGCAAACAACGTTCACACTACACGGGGCCAAAAAAATGGAAATCAAATCTTCTTGTTGCTGCAAATCCTCCATTCCTCTCTCTTCTTCTCCGGTGGTTGAGCCATGGTTCCTCAATCTTTTGTTCTCCGGTCATGCTTGGAAGAGAAAATGGTTCGAGGATTAGGGTTTCAATTTCAAATCAATTTGGGGAATAAAAGGGCCAAAAATGACTCGTCGACTTGAGTTTCTT
>BCNH02000006.1:7482979-7505382 GCA_001662345.2 Metrosideros polymorpha var. glaberrima
CAATGTAGCGCTCAAATAATAATAATAAAATATAATATATAAAAAAGTAGCACGAAAGATATGACGCTTGTGACCTCTCTATTCCTTAAAGAAAAACATTCTTTTTCAAACTCCACAATCGAGAGGGTCAACGGAGGTTACTCTCTTCCCTTCTTCGAAGGATGCGCCGTTCCAGCTTTTACAGATTCACCAAAAGAAAGAATGGGAACGCCATGGAATGTCTATTCCGCCTGTCAGAGAGTTACCAAATGCAAGAATGGGAATGGAAGCTGGAAAGGGAATTATTCCGATGCAAGAAAACGTAATGCAAGTATTATTGTGAGGTTGGAGTATAGTGCCCTGAAAAATGAAACTTCTCTTATGAAAATACATATGACAACACGAAGAGATCTTTAAAAATATCCGTTAAAAGATTATCAAGCTACACAATCTAGAGCGGACAATCGAGGTTAGTCTCTTCCCTTCTTCATAGGGTACCCTCCATTCCCAGAAGACCAAATCAATGTGAACCAAGCAGGGATCGGACGACAGCGTGAACTCGCATCTTTCTTCTAGGAAGCCATGTCACAAGGGAGAAACCTCGCCCCGGCTGAATGATTTTTGAAGATATATGCTGTGAATTTCGAATAAAGAAATAAAGATCTGCCACATATGTGTTTTTAAACAATTTAAATAATGTCCAGAAGTTTATCTTTTACAATGATTTGGCTTGCATCCAGAGAATGAGGGAAAGAAAAAGATTCGCAGTTTCGAATTCGAAAAAGGGACTTTACTTTTGGAACTTGCATTTTCAAACTTCATTTGCCTCTCACCATTCACCTCTTTCGCCTATAACCTCTCAGCAATCACTTGAAACGCCACCTTTTTTTATGGATCTTAATGGCATAGAATAACAGAACAAAGTCTCTAGAATTGGCTGTCCTATGTTACTGAATGATCTTGATGAACCTTCAAATGTACTCATTGACATACAAAGTCAATTAGTCATTTAACAATGACGAGGAATCCGTAGGTTCAGTTATGCGACCGAGTGAAATGCACACAATCATGCACAATCCCAGGCTGCCGGTTCTCAGCCTTCCCTTCAACAATAGAAATGCTACATACACCGTAGTAAGGTAAAATCCTAACTATAGGTAAAGCAGGTTCATGTAAAAGCATACTGCATACTGAATCAATATAAACACCAGAACCACAAACTTCTGCTTGAGTGCCAAAGGAAAACCAACACATATAGAGAGGATACATCGATATGACCTAATAATGACCTTGGTCATCAAAAATATTTCTTGCATTGGGTTGCCATGGACTTTACCCAACACTCTGTAACTTAATTTGATCAGGTGGCACGACTAACAATTCATACGCTATACTCAAGACACATAATATAAAGGCGAAGCAACCACTAGAGGACCCTGCAAGAACGACAAACCTATATATCCAATTATGGTGCATGGATTGACAGCCTACGGGCCCAAACGGTATGGACCATCACCAATGTAGTGACCATCCATGTATAGAGCAGCGCCTTGCGGATGAAGACCGTCCATCACCATGAACTGCATATCTTCGGAAGGTTTCCAGTGGCGTTTCCTTTGATTTATGAACCAATTGTTTATCTGTTTCTGGTCTAAACCAGTGGATTCAGCCAATGCCACCTTCTCTGTCTCCTGCATGGTTATGAATAGGAGCTTTACCATGAACGGTGAATGCATGAAAAAGTTTGGAAACTAACAAATTTATATGGCACAAATCGCAGAGAGATTTTGAAAAATGTTGAGTAAGTAAAGAGCATGTACCGATGGATATGGCCATTTGTAGTGTAACTCCCACCAGCTGAGCAGCTTCTGCCGGGCTTCCTTAGGTAGTTTGCCTTTCTTCTTCTTCTTGGAGAGTTCTTGTTTCAAGCTACTTAAATACCCGCTATACTTCCTCAACAGATGGTTCTTCAGTTCTCTATCCTCAGCACGCGGATCAATCTCAGGTAATTCTGTCTCACCGCCACTGTTATCCTGATCCTCTTCTGATGAACCAACCCCTTCACACTTCTCATCTGTCATTAAATATTATGCATTGAACCCATTACAATCAAAGAAAACCAATCGTGATTTTTTCAAAAGGACATCAAAAGCTACTTTAACAAAGTTAGCAATTTCTTGGGGCTTAAATAAGGACAGTGGATCCTCTAGCTTAATATAGGTCCGTATGATGGTGCACATGGGCAATTTATACACACAGGATTTTGGTCATGATCAATGTGAGCTGAAACAAAGAATATTAGCCACTTATTAAAACAAACCAGTAGCACTGAGCAATGTTTCATTTCTATAAAAAGATTAGAATATGAATATGCATAGTGAGTAAACAATCAATCGGACTCATAATAAACGAGCTTGAAAATTGTCTTACTCAATGTGCCATTTTTTTGTTATCATCAACTTAACTATCAGTCAAACACTCAAAAGCTGCTATTTGATTCCTGAACTATTAATAGGTGCTAGTGTTTTCCCAGAAAGGACTCACACCTAAATGAACAATTGTTGTTGGAAACCAAAAGTTAGATGCACCTTTATGAACAACTTTTGCTGTGACCAAGAGTTGGATTCATATTATCTATCTCTCGAACTTTTCTCACTAAGGTGACAAGGGTGTTTATAGTGACATTTTCATGGTACCAAAGGGCATTTGCTTCGCTTTATACGGATTGTAAATATAAAGAACGACGAGTAGTAAAAACAAGGTTGCACTGAAGATTGACAAAAAATTATCAAGTTGACGAAAATCAGAATATGGGGACTTCAATAAATGCAGAAGATACATCCAAAATTATCAAGTTGAGAAAAATCAGAATATAGGGACTTCAATAAATGCAGAAGATACATCCTGCATTAACTCAATGCAATCATTCATCAAGGAGAATATAACACAGATAAAATCCTCAAAGCCAAGCGAATTCGCTTTAATGGTGGCAATGGCCGCAAAATGTATATCTAGCGTGATGAATGTGTCCCCATTACCAAAGTATTTCACCTCTTCCTAAATGAAGGAAGCTATGCATCTATTTCAGAGTCACAACAATCCTAAGAGGAAAAGAAAGAACACAAATCAAATTACCTAAAAAGCAACACAAGATTTCGAACCACCGTGAATGAAGTAATCACAATACAAACTACCCTTAATATTAGAATTTTTTTTATGGGGAGTTACGGAGAAATAAGTGAGGGGGATGATCGTGTTCCTTTCAGAATCCTGGAAATCTTTTTTAGGAAATATTATTAATCACCAAGTCATTTCTAGACCTAATCAGGTTCTGTTCTAATGGTACTCTCAACCACAAGGAAAGGAGGAACTCTGAGTTAAAAAGAAAAAGGTAGCATACTTTGTCGTATGTACATGGTTTCTTTCTTTTATCTATAAGTGAATCTAATTATCCACAATGACAATGAAGATTATTTTAATCGGACTTACTGGAGAGATCAGAAGACTTGGACAACAGAGTGAAGAAGACTAGCACAAGAAGTATTTTGATAACAATATCAGCACGGACTATGCCTGTCAATCAATCCGCAAACATTGTCCACCTCCAGTAATGCATATAAACATAAGTACATTGTAGACTGTTTAACTCACAAAATGACAATAACAGCTCATCGGATTATATACTGCTTAAACATTCCCAGTAATTAGCAATTCCAGCTCAAGAATACAACTAAAAGAGAGGACCGAAAATATTTTTAAAAGCACCTCACACTCATTGACTGAGAGAATACAAATTCAGAAGAGCATGTGGCTTGACAGTATGATTTGACAACATATAGTTACTTTGTGACCATCTTCAAGGATAAGAAGTCAACCATCTCTCCCTCTTTGGGCGTCGTGGTAATCTATGATTTCGCTATTAAAGTATATGGGACCAACGCCAATCTACCTAAACATTATATTTGCGCAATGAAGTAATGCTGAAGATACAAAGTTTCTACGAAGATAGGAACTCAAAAGCTTACGTGAATGTGATCATATATCATACATTGTCTTCACTTTACCAAATGAACTTTTACGTGCCAATGTTTTATACCCATTTTGTATCTCAAGAGTTGCTTTGCACACTAGATAAGATGCAATGGCCCCACTTATTTTGGAACTCACTACTACGCATTTTATGACTTCCTAGACTGAGAAAGAAATTACCAGAAACAATTCAAACAATCTTGTCTAGTAGAAGCAGATACACTTAGGCGCCGGTCACGAAACTAGCCTCTAAAATGTCAGGTAAACTCAAATGTCCATGAACTACCGCATGTTCGTCACAGTAGATTGCCATAGACAAGAAGGAAGCGGAAGATGACATTCTCTTGTTTTACCCAGTTTTCTTATGAGGGGAGATGATATCAAAACAGGATAAGAGTCGACGCACCAAATTTACATTATTTTCATAAATCAAGAAATGAGCATGCGCGTGTCATTCCCTTGAGCATTAGCCTCTGAGTCTCTTGAAAACAATTTCTGTCATGTGGAGCAACAAACTGGCAATCATGGTTCGACAAATATTGCTGTGCGATAAATACAGAAAACTAGCTTTAGATGCGTAGATAAATGGCCAGACAAATAAACAAAAGAAAGAAGACAGAATAATAATGTATTACTCTACGATTTATACACACAGAGACACATATTTTAAAGAAGTCTGACAAAAATGCCGTACAGATGCTGGTGCAGCACTAGGTGGAACAGCATCCAAAGTTTTCTTAAGTTTCCCAAGTTTCATTGGAACACAAAGAACAATGTTTTTTATTTTCCTTTTGTTCTCGGTCGCGGAGAGCGAAGCCACAGCTCCGGGAAATGGCGACGACAACGATGACAACAATTCCATCTCGAGGTGGTAATGCCTGAATCTTTACAAGGAAAATTCCAAGATCTCGACACCGTATTAACCCAAAATCAAACACACGTTCCAACGCGACAACCTGGGATTAATTAAGCTTTGGAGCTTTTCTCGTGGGAAATTAATGAAATTTAAATCTTGATTACTATAGACACGTGATAGGGCTCGTAGGCAGTGCCTTGTGCTCTCTCTCTCTCTCTCTCTCTGTACCAAACACCTAGCAAGAAATGACCTAGATTTTACCCTTTCAATTATGGAGAAACAAAGCAAGAAAAGGAAATGGATGATGGGGGAGGAGCAAGAAATGACATAGATTTTAACCTTTTAATTATGGAGAAACAAAGCAAGAAAAGGAAATGGATGGTGGAGGAGAAGAAGAAGAAGACGACCCAGAGAAAGAGAGAGAGAGAGAGAGAGTATACCAGAGTTGAAGACGCGAACCGGGCCATTGTTGCTGAGCAAGTTGAGCTGAGTTTCGATCCTGCGCATGAAGTCCATGGCCTCCTGCAACGGCCGCGTCAGCTCGTCCCGGTACTTCACCAGCATGTCGTAATACGCTTCCTGATCAAAGTTTCATGTCACTACAATTCTTAATTTTCATGGCTTCCTCTTTCATTATCGCAGAAAATTACTATGAGGGCATGCTATAATTGGAAAACGAGAGAAAAAGATAATAACAAGAGTGACCATGAATTGGTCCAGCTCCGGGTCCTTCGACCCGTCCGCCGAAGCCACCGACGACCGCTGCCGCGACTCGAACTCCTGTCGCACCACCGACAGCTTCGCCACCACTTCAGGCGGCGCTCCGACCTAGCAATGCAAAATAAATAGAAAATCAAGCCAAGGATGGACATTCTCATCATCGGAAAATGGTTCTGAAAAAGGAAGAAATTACGCGGTAATGTTTTCACGCAATTACACATTATGCTGCGTTATATATCATATGAATTGGTATAACAACTGACCGGAAAATAAGGGCAATAAAAGAAAGAAGAGCTTGATTTAATAAGATGAAAGTGAAATTGACCTTTTGGCAGTCCATGTAAACTTCCAAGAGGTTGGAGTACTGAGGGTGAGCGATGATCTTGGCCTTCATGGCATCGACCTCGCGCGAGCTCTCGCTCACTGTTTGTAGCTGCTGATGCTGGTGGTGTTGGTGGTGGTGGTGGTGGTGGTGGTGGTGAGAAGCTGATGGGTCATGATGGTCTCTCACCAGAGAATAGTGTTGAAACTTCCGAGCATGGCCGTGGTGAGAGGTGGTTGCTTCGGTCTTCACCGCCGGGTGCGGCGGCGCTTCGGATTGGAAGCAGTGATCGCCGGACTGGGAATAGAAGTGGCTGCTGCTGCTATTCCCCCTCCCGTAATTGCTATTGCCCGAGGAGCTCGGCCCAAGAACCGGCGATGCGTACAAGAAGCTGCTGTTGTTCCCTCTCGACCCAGTGCTGCTGTTCTCGTTCATCTGGCCATATTCCTCCATTCCCAACACGACCCAAGATGAGACGACGATCCAAAACCCTAGCGAGCTTCGAGGGAGAGAGGAGTTATCTTCGAAAACCCTAGAGGGAGAGAGAGATTGAAGATGCCCAGGAGGGTCGGGAAACGGATAGGAAAGGGACTAGACAAGCCATGGAGGGTCTGGTCTGGTTTTGTCTCGCATGTCACACCATGTTAGGATTAGAGTTATTACAAGAAGAGAAGCACACCCATACAATACCTCACGGAGGCCTTGAGGTGAGGTTGCACCAGTAGGGTTGTGGGCATGTTAAAGAAGCGAGAGCGGGAGGGTTCAGTGCAAATTGCAGGGGAGAGAGAGAGAGAGAGAGGGAGGGAGGGAGAGGAGGCGACCGAGGTGGGGCTGAGAGGTAAATGTGAACGGGGTGGGTTTGTGAATTAACTGGAAGGGGCATCGACTCGGTTTGATTTTTCTTTCTTTTAGTGGCCTTGACAAGACGTGCTCTACTGAGGAAGAGACATGAAAAATTAAACAAAGAAAAAGAAATGTTTGATTATTGTAAAAGGTAAAGACTCGAGATCAGATGACAAAGAACCAGAGAAAAGGCAACTGGGAATCTGGATTTTCTTGCCATCCTTCTTTTTCTCGCTAAATATTCTTCGACGGGGTAATGTTAATGACTAAGAATTGCGTGAATAATTAATATTTATATCTAATAGGGATAGGATTTGGGAAAGGAAATTGATAAGCTGACCGAACTGTTATTCTTGAAAGAGTGACGGTGCAATTGGCACCAAATATTTTCTCAAAAATGTGTGCCCACCAACTGATTTTATGTGTGTGCTTTGGAATGCGTGATCCTTCTTTCATCGTTACAGGTTTCCTATAACGATGTCATTATGCTAGCCAAGTCCTTTGAAAAATAATGTAAGTGCAATAATCATGGAACATGCTGAGTGGTGATTTATATGTCCCGAATCATGAGGCATATTTCTTAGGTGGTGATGGATTTGAATATGAACACAAAAATGGAGATATTCGAACAAATTTAATTGAGAATTGAGAGACAAATAGAGAGAGAGAGAGAGTTGTGTTAGAAAGTCTCATATCTCATAATTAATGTAGTGTTGAGCAATTAATATATCCTAGTTGGCCCATAACTTATAGGCTTAAGTTTTTTAGTGAAGATTAGTCCAATTGAATATATTGGCGGACTCAGACTTAGACTCCCTCTTAGCGATCTCCTTCTGTTGCATGCTCCTAGCAAATAGTATTAGAGTCGACAGAAGATTAGTGGGCCTCCAATCATTTTCGTGTTTGCCAATATCTCAAAAAGAGAATTGATGTAGTGAGTAGCAATTAATATACATTAGTTGGCCCATAACTTATTGGCTTAAACTTTTGAATAAAGGTGAGTCTAACTGGATGTATTGACGGGTTTGGACTTTAGCTCCATTCTGACAATCTCTTCTAATAAAGTATCGGACTTCTGTTGCACGCTCCTGATAGAGAACACACTTTTCATTATTATTCATCATCCAATCTCAAATGAATCAAGGATGAGTAGCTATACAACTCTTGAATTCGGTTCTAAATGATTCTCGTGCAATGTCAACTACCATATTGCACTTGTTCGTGGTGCTTTTACATTCCAAAACGACACAGTTCAACTCATTGTGTTTACACTCTACAGAAATGACATTGCTCCATACTTTTAGAACCTTCCCTATATGCTTCTCCATGTAATTATTCGATGTCTGACAAAGCTCATTTAAGATTTAAAACGGATGCACTATTATAGATTGAATATGAATGTAAATTGGTCACAACCGTGTCGACGCGATTTTAATTGCACTTAAAGTTTCAAATTTTTCCCTTAGATCAAATCATGGTGTCATTTTGTGTTGGAAATTGCCATTCATATCTAACGTGTGAAAGACATAACTCTATGAAATCATAATTATTCGTATGAAACAATTATCACAACATTCAAATTCGCTAATTATATGTTGAGATCAAGTCATGATATGGTATCATGTTGTATCGTACCACACTGCGGATGGGTTTGGTTTAGCATTTGAAAAGAACTTTCAACCTGAATGCTCCTTTGCGAAATGTTGAACTGTTTGGCAAGTTTTTTCCAATGGAGCATTCGGCTAAATGTTGGCCTTGAGAAAGCTGAAATGCTGAATGCTGAATGCTGAATGCTGGAGGGACCAGCATTCAACATTTCAGCATTTCCAAGGCCAGCATTTGGCCGAATGCTCCTTTAAAAAAACTTGTCAAACAGTTTAGTATTTCGCAAAGGAGCATTCAGGCTGAAAGCTCCTTCCAAATGCTGAACCAAACCCACCCTGCATTTTGTATCGCGAAGAATTATTGAATCATTAGATATGTGTTATTAAGATAATTACACGAAAAAGGAAAAGAAAAAGAAAAAAGCAAGGAAGAAGGAAAAAGAAGAGAAAAAAGAAACCTAAATACTTATTAGTACCAGTTCTTTTGCACATGCTATGAGCCACCCCTGTTGATTTTGATGGACATGGATGGTTTTGGCAAGATAGAGGGATGAGGACTTAGAGGTGAAGCTATTTGTCAACATTCATGAAAGCTAAAGATTTTTCTAGGTGACTACTTAAGGAGATGAAAGATTTTCATTAAATTTGTTTTGCCAAATACAAGATTTACATTAATAGCATCTACTTTTTTTCTTCACTTCTTTATATTGATAATATGACTATTCTAGTCATTTGGGGGCGAGCACTAAATTTGAAAGTTGATTTTATATCTAAAGAGATATGTTGAGAGTGCACTAATGAGGCTACTATTGGGCGACCAACCCATCATTTTATATTTAGATTATGAATAACATAGAATTCTTCTCATAGAAATGCCAAATTCCCAGACCAAATAAAAAAAAGAAATGCAAAATTCATCTTATTTCCTAAAATGTAAATTTCAAATTTCATCGGCACAGAATGAAGTATGGAATCATATGATGATGCGTCAATAATACTTTTCGCTTAAAGTAAATGATAAAGTTTTTAAAGTAAGCTTTAAACTATAGAATAGATTACGAATAATGATAATGGAGTAGAACTTTTTCAAGGGGTGACACGTGTCATTCGAAGTCTCAACTTTCTCCGCAAGATACTCACAAGTCACAACAAAAATACAAACAAAATACGATTAAGCTGGGCTCCTGTTGTGATAATTGACCTAATTAATATCCTATATTGGATAATTTGTACAATTAAAATGTCTTCTACAACAACTTTCTTTGGTACGATTGCTAGACATTTTTAAACTCATGTACACTGATTGATAAATAATATAAGCATATTCGTACATGGACATTGCCGTCCTCTCTTCAAATCCAACACTTGGGTCGCTAGTTCACTTGAATGACATGCATAATGTCAATTTCTCCGTACCCATACAACCTTAATTTAAGGATGTTCAATAGATTGATGGTCAGTCTTATGTCTCCTGATGATTTATTTGGGGTCGTGAGTATTTCATCTCAGCACACTAGCTTAGCTAATACAATCGACAATAAACAATAAAGAATGACTAATCAAGCTGGTACAATCAACGAGAGCATCAATTTTTTTATCCGTAAAACATTAATTCGTGGCATGACAAGATGGTGAACTATTTTGTAGCCACTGACTCGAATCTGCGTGGCCAAACCCACGTCAAGAGGTTAACATTTTGGACGGGGGTTTATTACTTGCCCTAATTCCCTAAAAAACTTCAATTTTAGGTTCAATCCTAATTTTATCCTAAGCATTTTTTTGTCCGGTAAAAAACCTCCAACTATGGGTCCAGTCTCTATTCTATCTTAAACTTTTTTTTTTAATAAAAAAACCCCAACTTTAGGTACAGTCTGAATTTACCCTAAACTTTTTTTATCTCATAAAAAATCACTAACTTTTACTTGAGTCCCAAATGTGCCCTCTCTAATCCTCCACCCAAAATTTCTCTTAACATCCGACGAATAAACTCCCGAGCGCAAGTTGTTAAAGCTCAAACTCTCTAACGGTGAAAGATGAAAGACTCCCGAACACGAGAGATTGAATATTGATTGCAAAATCAAAGATTTCCAAGCAATATGGAAGGAAAACTCTCTTAAAAGTAAGAGCAACTGAATAAGGTCAATTATAATTACTCTAGTTTTTACCCAAATTTCAAATCCAAGAAGACATCGTTTAGGCTAAAGTGGAAATTCATCTTCAAAAGACATCTTCTTATATATGAAATTTTAGAAAAAACTAGAGCAACGACATGGAAATACCATGTCACTGAGGGCGATTTTGAAACTCAAGTATAAGTTTATGGTAGAATTAGAATTGAACCTAAAGTCAGTGTTTTTATTAGACAAAAAAAAAAGTTAGAATACAATTGGGACTGGATCAAAAGTTAGTGATTTTTTATAAGACAAAAAAAAATGTTTAAAGTAGAATTGAGACTAGAACTAAAGTTGAGTTTTTTTAGGGTATTATACCTTATTACTTCGCTATTTGTTAACATCTCTCGAGAATTTTAGCTCTCCCCCACCTGCTCCCTCCCTCTACTACGCCCCGGCATAGAGCACACCCTCCACGCCTCGTGTGAACGTCGCCACCATCACTAGCCTAGCACACCACCGTAATCCATTATCACAATCACCTACTCTCATTCTAGATTTCCATCTCTCTCTCTCCCGGCCAGCTTTGCCACCATCCCCATCGACTACTGCACCCTTGTTGTTTCTAGAATCTAGCTTCGCATATACGCGATCACAACTTTAGATTGAGACATGTGAGAACTAAGGAGGAGGACAGAGACGGGTGGCAACAATTGTAGCCATTGCACATAAAAGCCAACTATGGCGTCACCAATGGCGGTGATAGGAAGCAATGGTGGCGATTGTGTGGCAAGGGCCATGTTAACATAGGGCAAGAGAAAAGAGTCGGAGACAAGGGCTATGGTTCTTTAGTCTAGGGTTAAGTTATGATATGATGCAAGTCTAACTATTCTTTGAGTGGAGTTAATAACGAAAATAGGACATTTCAACAACATCTATTCCCCCCGTCTTTTGTTCCCAACGCGCTCCTCCCTCTCCCTCTAGGGTTTCTAGCCACCGCCTTCATAGCACATCCTGAGGGAGAGAGAGGGACTTCTCTCTCTCTCTCTCTCTCTCTCGCTTTCTATCTTTACCTCTTCTCTTCCTCAAGACTTCTACTTGTTTTCGGTCAGATTCGGGCGCTAGACTTTTAGGGATCTTTGTGGAGATTTTTATTTTATTTGCTTGGATTGTCTTTTCTTTTCTCTCCCACTCTATTTTGGGAGTTTGTGTGTGTGAGGAAATTTTTACAGCTAATCTTAGGTGAATGTTGAGTTCAATTCGGCTATTTGTCTAATCGACAACCATCGAGGAGGATGTTCATGACGTGTCTCCACAAACTCTCTGGATTAAACCGCTCTTCTCTCCCGATTTAGATTTAGGTCTAGATTCTGGGTTTTACTCTCCTAAACTAAATTTAGATTTAAATATGGGAGTTCCTTATAGGTAATTGATCTATGTTTTTTCAACATTTTGATGTTGGTGTTACTACTCGGCGATGGTAATAAGGATATCGTATTTAAACGTGCACCGCAAGTTGTTGCAAAGGATGTGGGAGATGTCGAGGTGTGCTCATCATTAAATCTAATGATTGATCATCGAACGGTTACGATGACAGATCTATTTTTGAATGATGAAAGTGTGCCTCTAGCTGCTGACTGTGTTTTGTTATTTTCTTTTTGGTATTTGCTTGATTTGCTAGTCTTGAAAAACTTTCATGTACATCTCGAGTACTATTCTGATTGATGAATTTAATCTTTCTTTTGAAAAAAAAAAACATCTATTCATCCAAACTTGTTTGCCAACATTGAAAGGAGTTAATTGGCAATGTCTACAAAGGAGATTGCCCTATGCATCACTTTGCAAACCCAATTTTGTACACCTTATAGTATTTTAGATCTAACACTTTATTGAGTTGCAAACATCACATGTTCAGTATGGTCCACAATGTAGTTATTAAAGTTTTGAGGGTATTGCTCTACATATAGCCATTGAATATGTGAACTCCAAAGTGGCATTCATATGACGATGACTGTGGGTCTACATAGCTTTAATCCATGTAATAACTTCTCTCTTTCCTCTATGAGGCCTATCGTTAATGGAGTTTTTCAGTTTTATCCCAAGTTCGAATTCCTAGCATGCTACTTCCCTCGAATTTCAGAAAAGCACTCTGTCGCACTTCATGCTTCTCTAAATATGGGCTTGCTCCGAGCCTATAAAGGCCAAAAAAAGAAAAAATCTCATTAGCACATTTGTTTCAACATGGAACCATTGAACCAGTCCCCTCTAATTTCTGTCTCCTCAAGGACTGAACATTGAAGATGACATCATATGCTTGGGCGCCATAGCTGAATCGTGGAGGTTTGGGTTGTGTTTTCGAGTTCGGTACGAAGATTCAACGTTAAACAGTGAAAAGACAAGAAGAAAAGGAAAAGGGCCAATTCTGAAACCTGTCTACTGTTCCCTCATGACCCTGACCCTGACCCGTTTCTAGTTTTTGCTTGCGGGAGGAATAACGCATGTGTAGTTTGCGTCGACATCATAGCCAGAGGGGCATGTTTCCAGATCTTCTGAACGATGGATTCTAACCATGAACATAATTTATATTTGTATCTAAATAAAATTTATACGCCGATAATATTTATAACTTGTTCTCCACAAATTATAAAGACAGTCGACAGATTATATAAAGAAATATAAATCTAGAAAGAGTGCGTAATTAAGCAAGAAATCACTTAGCGGTGATTATATAGTTTCACTTACGACCGTCAAAATTTTGAGTATCATGTAAATTTTAGAAAACCAAAAAGAAAAATACTACGCCCCGAATTTTTTTTAGGTCGCTGAATTTTCAAGCGTTTTGCTTTGTACTGTAAGATTTAGGTTTATTGAATATATATATATAATATACTGTAATGAGAGTGAGAGAGAGAGAGAGCTGGCGGCGACGAGCACCTCATCTCACCGCTCGCCCCTACACACTGAACAGCGACCCCCACTCATCACCCCCCGAGACTCCCGCGCTCTAAAGCAGGTGGGAGCCATCGGCCATGTACGACTGAGAGAGAGACAGAGAGCGTGAGTGTTAATGCATGGGTGATTTGATGAGTGGGAGCGCAGTCCTTTTTCCATTCTCTCTCTCTCTCTCCTTTTCTTTTGCATTCCTTCATCTTTCGAGCTTGTGGTTTCATGTGGGATTGGACGTGTCCATCCGCACACCTGGCGTCTCTACGTTACATACATACAGCTCCGACTGTGCTCATCCCTCTCACTTGTCATTCAAGGTTTCCTCGTCTTCACCTCTTCCCCATGTACTCTCTCTCGCTCCCTCGCATACACATCAACAATTGAAACACCCAGCCAACATTGATTTTCAAATCATTGATAAAAAAAAATAGTTGGTATAGTTAACGATTTAGCATTTGCTTATTTGATTTTGGGATATATTCATAATAAGTCCAAAAACTTATAAGATAAGTGTATTTGAGTTCTAAAACTTTCAAAAAATTCAAACAAGTCCTAAAACTTATGAAGAATGTACGTTTGAGTCCTAAACTTGCAAAAAGTTCAAATAAATCCTAAAGCTTGTCACAAAAGTACAAATAAGTCTTAAAACTTTCAAAAAATGCAACTTAGAAAATGACTTGATTTGATCAATATGACAAGTTTTAGGACTTGATTGTACTTTTTGAAAGTTTTAAAATTCGAATGCACTTTTGTGACAAGTTTTAGAACTTGTTTGAACTTTTTATAAGTTTTAGGACTTATCGTGAACATATCCGTTTGATTTTTTAAGAAGTGCTTCAAGCGGTTTTTAACAATATACCATAATAATTGTGTATAATGTGAAAAGAAGATAGTGTACTAAAAATCATGATCTTTCTCCATCTGATTGCTCAATAAGTGTCAAAAGACACTCACCCACAACATATTTAGTATCTTGCCACGATAACTCTAAATTATAGATGTCATTAAGGGTATTTTACTATTTGATTCTTGCTCTATATAAATTGTAATTATTGATGACTTGTTGTATTGTAACAAAAAATCTATTAATTCATTAGTAAATCCACCAGTTTGATTTGTACCTATCGATCACATTAATTCACATTTTATTATAATTTTACCTATCAATACCTAGTTGTATACTGCATTATGATACCACAACATGTAAATTAAATTTTGTGAACTGGAATTCAGTTGAACTTGTAATGATTCAACTTTGTCTTGAAGTTTAAAGATGATACTTATCATGTTGCATATGTTTGGAAGTAATAAGATTTTTCGAAAATTGCCATCTTTTCTTTTAATTGAGGATCTTAACCGCAATTTCTTATTTTATGATTTTTGCTACTTAATTTTTATGTGTCGAGATGAGAAAAACTAACTTGAAGTACTTTATTGGATCCAAATATTTTGGCATGACTTATGCATTTGATATTTCAATTCATGATATGGACCTCAAGGGATCACAGCACTAAATGCAGAGGCACTCCAATCATGCAGCTCAACATCAAGGACAATACAGCTTGGAGTTGGTGATGTCTTCTTAAGTTGAGACCCACTCTAACTTCAATCATCTCTAGCTCAAAGTACTGTTGTTGTGAAGAGATATATAAGGAACTTAGACAAGTGGGAACAACTATGGAGTTATATGACCTAATTTTGACCAACAATATGAGCAAGCATGATTTTATTGGGTGGCTTGTCTGTAGAGATAAACCACTGACAATGGAGGCCATATCATGATGGATGCCTTCGGTTGATGCTCAATATAATTTCTATATGACCAATATAGAACAGAAAACCCATTTGTTCTTCAAGTGCAATTGGACTTGGAGTATATGGCATAGTATCTTCGCATGGCATGATATTCGGTGTTATATAGGAGGATAAATTGATGAACTTCAATGGATGATTAGGGCCACTAAGGACAATGACTTGGTGGCAAGGCTCCACAAGGTATTGACTATATTTGCATTTGGATGGAGCGCAAATGCATACATATTCAAAATAAGTCAACTGAGATACCCATTTTTTTAGCTAAGGTACGTAAAATTGTAAGAGGCAGAGCCTCACTTGACCAAAATTTTAGGTATTCCCAGGCAAATGTTATGTTGACTGTTACGTGGAGACTTCCTATATTCATCTTCTTGCATAATTAGTTCTATTTGTAATGCTGGGTGCCCCTAAGCTGACCAAAAAAATAAAGAACCCTACAAACGTAAGTGACCAAAAAAAGAACCTTCCAAACGTGGCAAAAATTTATGCTTCTCCGTTTTTTTTTTATAGAAGTCCATTATAAAAACTCCTTACCCCAATATTTATTAGTGGAAAATTATCTATTCTCATAATAGGCGAAAATGATTTTACCTGTGATAACTTGCTTGTAAAAAATGTAAGTGCTATTACGAATGAATCGAATTTTAATTCTTTAATTTTTTGTGCAGTCGAAACTTTCAATTTTGTTTTATTCAATTTATTTCTTTCTCGATATGTCGTTAATAAATCCCTTTAATTTTGCGGACACGAAAGTATCTGTCATTAAATACACGATCAGCTTGAAAATGAATAAACAAGAGAAACAAAGAACAACATAACTACAGCAATTCATCAACTAGCAATTGCTTGGAGGATTACAAAGAGCTTCTGTCAATCCTAAGCGTCCATTACACCAGTCGATAAATACAGTATTTACTTTCGTGAGTCTCTCACTGATGTATATTAATCTAAAACTCATAGTTACTCTCTGAACACTTAACGACTCATGATCCAACTTAATGAACAAAAACAAGGTCAAGAAAAAGGAAGTAAAAATTTGCTGGAATGTATCCTCGAACAGGACCATGCCTCCACTCCTTGGCCACACACCAAGCCATCAACGTTCAGAACATCCGTCCCGTCCACTGTGGCTCACGTAAGTTTGGTGGCCATGGTTCGATAGTCCAAATCCTATTCTTCAAATTATAATAATAATAGTCCCTAACACGACAAGAACACATGATTCAAACGCGATACATATTGATTTTTTTTTTTTTATAATTCCGGTTGTGTCGTTGTCCTATCAATACGTCGAAAACCTTTAATAAACAAGTTGATCGAGCATAACTTGAAGTTGATCTGCATGACCTGTTTTATTATATGCGCAGTTTTGACCGTATCAATGACTTGGTCTACATTAGCCCTGTTTAAGGAAAGTATGTTTGGTTATCCTTTGCTGCTATTCATCATCATGTAAGTAGATATTATTACGAATAACAATATTGCATGGGCAGTTCAATGAAATGATTCATCAACTTCATTTGATGCCTGTGGCTGTCACAACTACCGATGGTACATGGTGCGAAGGAACCAGCTGTTTTTTCACTTGAGATTAGACCATATTACTTTCTCTTTAATTTAACCTAATTTTGGTTTGTGGGGTTTGCAGGTCATAATATAGTTAATTGGCAATTGTCTTTTGCCAATCCCATCATCATTCTATGAATGAGCTGTTCCTGTCATGTCACCAACAAATGGAGGGACAAAAGTAGGCTCGTGATTTCAAGTCATATGAAGTGTCCTCTACGAACATAACGGTCCTCCAACTGTAACATATGTTTTTTGTGTTTTTCTTTTGTTCTTTCCAAAGCGTACGTTTTTGCTTGTGATTATTCTTGAGTTAATATCACAAAAAATTTTAAACTAATGCATCTATGATAAATTTACTATAAATTATTTTTTTAATCATAAAAAATTCAAAATTAATAGATAAATTTACCCAAAATTATTTTTTTTATCACGAAAAATTTTAAACTAGTACATCTATAACAATTTTACCTCAAACTGGTACACTCGTGATAAATTTACTCTTTGTTAGTTTCTATTAAATTAGGTTACTACCACGAAAAATCTCAAACTAACACACTTGAGACAAACAAATGGTAAAATCCCAAACCGGTATGGGTTAATTGTTGCGCGTCATCAAACTTAGCAATTTGATGGTAAAATTTCACAGGTGTATCAATTTGGGGTAAATTTATCACAGATGTACCAATTTGGAATTTTTTTTTTGTCAAAAAAATATTTTGAGGTAAATTTGTCTTAAATGTATAGGTTTTGGGTTTTTTTTTGCATTAACCCTTTATTCTATACTCATCCAGGTTGCATCCTTAAATGAACATATAATTAGTTTCATAGATCTTTCCCCAAAGTTCACGTGAGTTTCGCTTGATTCATTCGAGTAAATTCTTATTTGCCGCAATATGCTTTTTTGTCTATTTAGCTAGTTAATTTTCGGGTGTTATTCAATTTGGTTTGTTTTATTTTGGCCGAGAGAATAGTTGATCGAAGTATAAAAAAAAAGATAAAGTTTGTTTGCAATATGTTTATATATATGAAAGTTCCCATGTAATACTAACCGTATCATTCATGTGTTTTGGAGACTATTTCAAATATGATTACCTCCGTGATTTGATCTTATGCTCGCACATGCTAATGCCTATAAATGTGTGCATTTGTCTGTGTCACGGTTAAAAACAATGCATCAAATTAGGCGATTTAAATTGGTTGCAAATTCTTGATTGAACCTAAATAAGCACATTAACCATTCGGCATATCCAAAAAAGTTACGGAACGCGACCACATTGGTGACAAATGAGAGGTTTAACGAGCACCTTTCGTTTAGGCCAAAATGATTCCATCCTTTCATAAATAACTTATTATTGTTAATATCCTCTTGTATTGCCTAAGAAAAATTCATAGAGTAGTACTACATAGATAAACACTATTAAATCATAAAATTGATTAACAAATGAAATGCATCAGCAGACTATCAATAGGTATTTAAATAAATGGGTTGTCGTTAGATACCAACGTACATCAACCTTTATGTTTCTAACTATATAATAATGCGGTAGAGTACTAATTAGTCATCGCTTTCTACAATTGTTAGGGGGGGGGCCTCACAAGTAATATAATATTAGAAACTTGAACAGCGCAACTTTGGCTCCTAGGAAATGGCCAAAATAGGAGGTATCAAAGATATTATCTTTAATTCTCGTTTAAGCAACACATTAAAGAGCTAATTACAGGAATCCTAGGAGATAATGCTTGGCGTGAGAATCGCACATCACCAACATTTTGGAGCTACGTGGGATGATGTACTCCACAAAAGGTTGGTTCCAAGACCAATAAGATCATCAGCTTAATCCTCCCTCCAGCTGCTTAGCATTTTAAGAAAGAGGTAACGCAAGTGTCCGAATGCTTTATTAGGTAAGGTAAAGATATATTCCTCTTATGTGTCTGCTTGTGGGGGATCTGGGAAGAAACGGGAAGGTTTTTTTTTTTTAAGAGAGAGAGAGAGTCATGAGGCTACTCATTGAGTCAACAAAGGATTCCTTTTAGAAAGGGAAATTTGTGAATTATTTAAGCCTTCTAAACAGTGTTAAGCACTAAGTATTGACCGAAGATTAGGGGGGCTATGTTATAGCTTGGATTCAAATGAGGGCTCCAAGAGATGATTTGACAGAGGAGGAACTTGGAAGATGAACATATAAACCTAGCAGGAAAGCTTGAAGTTCAACACAATAAAGTTGCATGTCACCTCATTGGCTACTGTGTAATCGTCCACAAGGCTGCTTCGAATAGTTCTTCATCCAAGCAACTTCTGACACGTCGGTCAAAACTGTAATCGAAAAGTAGCACGGCTCTAGATTACCATCCAATCATGTTGGCCAAGAACAATTACCATCCAAATCTCCTACGCATTTTCATTATAAGCCGTGGTTGGCGCCTGGCGGTCTTCAAATCACGACTCTGTGTACATCAAATCTGTAATAATTGTGAAAATGCAATCCTGTCGTGATCACAATCTCTCCTACACGAGAAAACTTCTCGCGTAGCTCGACTTTAGGTTCACTGTCTGCCGCACATTGAATTCGTGATAGTTTTGCGAGATTCATTGCGTGCATGAATTTTTCCTTGAATTCAACAAATTATGAAAATGATTTCAATATCGATTTCTGTAAAGACCGCCGATTCTCTACCGATCATTAAACCGAGCTCGTCAAATACAAGACTTAGACCTAATATTTCATCCGCCAATTTTGAAAATACTAAAGAATTACTTAAGTGAGCGAGTATATGACAACTGAGACTCTCTATGTCTCGCGTTTTTTCTGGACTAATCATTCTTTGGACTTTCCACGATTATCCTCTTGAAATGTATAGATCGGTAGAATTACTATTCATCGTAGACTTTATTAGGTAATTATTCCTTTCTTATGTCTATAGCCCTCTACTTTTCTTTGTACGTGCAAAGCGTGTGCTTGCAATTATTGATACACTATTTTAAAAAATCGCTTAATTCATTGCTTTCACGGACTTGCTCAACTGTATCACTACAAAAGCCTTCAATAAAGTAGTGTGCCATAACAATATTATATCTGCATGGCAAATCCTAAGGTCCGCCGGATTGGCCATGCAAAAAATTACGATTTCTTTGCAAGGAAAGCCAAAAAGCTAATGCAAAAAAGCACAACAGTAATAACAAAAATATTAAAAGAGATGGAATTTTTTTGTTTCTTCCAAGATCTCTGTGACATCAATCAGCAATTATAGCGATGTCTACGGCCACGACCAAGAGAATCTTCATCAAAGCTCTTCTTTCTGATGTGATAATGGGGTCGAGACCCTGATATTACTAACTAATATATTCGGCTATTCAATTTAATTTGACCCACTTAAGCATGTTGTCGTGCATGTTTGACACGTGAGAACTCGAGCAGAGTCCTAGATGCTCACTTTGTTGACAGGTGGATCTTGCTAAGTGAAAAACAACCCTAAGAGAAAAGTAATGAAGAGAATATTACTTATATAGCAAAATTTGTGCCACAATACATTTCTCTAACATGGATTATATTCTATTGACATTAGTGCTTCTTACATAAATCTAGGGTAAGGACTTACATATCCTAAAAGGAAAGACGACTAAATACATATTCTTGTCCAAATGGGAAGTTCAACTATTCTTCGTTCATTTCCCTATTTCTTGGTTTTTTTTTAACTGTGTGTACTTTTGGTATCATTGGAGAACCCGCTGAAACTATGCTTACAACATCGGCTAGATAGGATAGATTCCAAAGTGGTTATTAAAGACGCGAGATCTGTTTGACGTTCTTAAAAATTCAAATTCGATTAATACAAGTAAGCTTAAGTGGATGACTCATATTCATCCGGTACTCACGTTGTACTATGTATCCTTACTTATACAAATTGTTGAAAAAGGAACGCATTGTTTTTGTATGTTAATTATAATGGTGATGTGCTTCAAGCTAGCATAATACACTACGTATTATTTCCTATAAAACCTTGCAATCAAATAAACCAAAAAAAAATATATATATGCATCTAAGATAGGAAAACGAAATAACCAATAGAATTAGAAAATAACAACATGATATCTCATATGTAGCAATTATTCGGACAACTATCCATGTCCAAGTTGCAAATACTCTATGGATTTGGCACATTTTAAAACAACAAACGTAAGAAATCAATTATGATTCATGCAATAATAATCAGCAATGTATTATAAAAAGTTGAGAAAGTGGGGTTGATGAAAGGAATAATGACATGAATGATTTATGAATTTTAGCCCAATATGTAATGTGGTCTCCAAATTTTCAATTTGACATAAATGATCATTGAACTTTAGTTCAATATTCAATATGGTCCCTGAACTTTTGATTTGACATAAACGATTCATAAATTTTTGGTATATGTTCAAACTAACTCCTGAACTAAATATTTTCGTATAGTTTAGGGACTAATATGAATATGTACCAAAATTTTATGGACCATGTGTCGAATTGAAAGTTTAGGAACCACATTGAACATTGAGCTAAAGTTTAAGGATTGTTTATGTCAAATTGAAAGTTTAGAGATCACATTGCACAGTGAGCCAAAATTTAAACATCATTTATGTCATTTTTCCTTGATGAAACAAAGCTCCCATGCGCTCTTTTTCTACCTTCTCTTCTTTGTCTTCTGTGCAAGTTGAGGAACTCCTCTTTTGATATAGTGTAACAGATAAATCTCACTCTCCCTATAAAAGGGTGTTACTATTTTTTATTTGTAAACTAATTCTCTTTCTCTTGATTTTCTGTGTCCCATATATATATATATGTGTATATACATATCTGTGTGTGTATATATATGTGTGTACGTGCACACTGTACTCCAACCTAGTCCGCCAGGAAGAAAGAAAATCTCAAACATTAGCAATTCAGCAATCCAGATTAGAGGAGGGTGGAGGCCCCACAGGTAGTCAAACAATTTACATGGTCAGAGAGAAGGAGAGGCAGTGGGTGAAAGACAGCTTGACGTACTAAATTACAGTAGAAGTGATATACAGAGAGAGAGAGAGAGAGAGAGAGAGAGAGAGAGACAGGTACTGCAAGGCAACTGCAACTGCGACTGAACCTGAAGTAACAAGTCATCAGATAACAAGACTAGCGTGAGATGGTGCTCGTGCACAGAGTCAGTCAGATGAACCTGATCACAACTCGTGTAGTGTGTCCTAAATTCATTAATTTAATTGTTTATAATTCATCTCACAGACACACAAACACAAACACAGGCAGAGAGAGAGAGAGAGAGAGAGAGAGAGAGAGTTTGTGGGTCTGCGGCAGAGAAAAGGGATGGGCCATCTCAGGATGTGGTTTTCGGACGAGGGACTCGCGAAAACAGCGCGCGAGCTGTTTCCCAATGCACCACCAGAGCGACACATACCCCACACATATTCACTCTTATCTCTCTCTCTCTCTCTGCTCTATCTTTGCTTTTTGATACGCTCAGAGGGGGGGTCCCCATCACCGTCGCTCCCCCAACCCTCCATCTTGTCAAACATGTTCACTCCAATTTGATTGACCCCCATTCCCTCGACACCCTGCAAATACCCCCCCCCCCCCCCCCCCCCC
>BCNH02000006.1:7507959-7526579 GCA_001662345.2 Metrosideros polymorpha var. glaberrima
GCCTCGAGCTCTCCTTAGCCGGTCGCCAGCCATCTTGTGGCCGGCGACCGGCAGAACAAAGAGGAACCAGGAAAAAAAGAAAAAAGTAATTAAAAATTCTATTTAAAATAATAATAATAATGAGTTGTACTTGGTTTGGGTGGAAGAAAGAGAGAGAAGAGGAAATCATTTTTCCCACTTTTATATGTATTTTTTTCAAGAGTGGAAAATGTTTTTCATAACTAGTTTATTTTCCGCCCCCTAAATGCCAAAAAATGGGGAAAATGTTTTCCGTGAAACAAGCAGAGCCTTAATTATAAAAGATTTTATCACAAAAAAGATTATCACAGGAAACAGATCCAAGTCCACATTATCTTTAAGTCCACTAGAAACTGCCCAATTGTAGCCACGAAAAAAAATTAAATTATCTATATAATGCTCGTATTAGCGAAAATATAATTTCAATATTGTAAAATTTCTTTAAGATTTTTGTTGAACTCTTATATGATGAAGCACATATTCTCTCAAATCATGCAGTCTTGGCAGATTGGAAGTGTCGATACCTCACACGGAATTTTAATTTTATTTATCAAAGAAATATATTTTAACCTTTTCGAATCACTTAATGATAGCATCAAAGTACGTCTACAAAAATGAATATTTATCTTCCATACTGTATTAGATGCGATAGCCAAAAACAATAGTTTATCTATAGTTTGATTTAATTACAGTAAAAAATTTACAAACCAAAATTAAGTTAACAGGATCTGTTGGTATGGAAATACATATTTATGAATTGATAAGAAAAAGAATAAAATGAACTGATTTGGTAAATAAAAAAAAAACTCTTTTATCAAAAAATTATCCTTGTTTGATGACACTCCTTTATCGTATTAATAATTCTTTCACTTTAATATGATAAAATGAACTAATTTGATATTAAAAACCCAATATAAACTAATGTCTGCAAATACGAACCTTTTCTTTGTTATTAGATGAAATAACACAAACATAGATACATACAATACTACTTTATGCTAGCGGTGCTAGGATAAATAATAAAATGACACGTGGCACAATAAGTGGTGGCACCTTTTAGACACACATGTTAATTAAATACATGTTAGGTAGGATGAAGTTTATTGATAGTAGTTATATCATCTGGCAATAAAATTAAGATATTCTTTTTGGTTATCTTACCTTTGCCTTTGACATATTAAATATATTCATGAAAAATGGAAGGAAGTTTTCATATTTCGATTTGATTGTAAACTATTTGCAAAGGTCTATCAACAATATAAATCATGTACGAGAAAAAAGGTACAATTCTATGTTCAAAAAATAAGTTCGGACAAAAAACAAAGGAAAATCTTGTCTTTCATTAGATCGACGAAAATAATAAGATAAAGAGGAAAATAGAAAATAAGTAAAAAAGAGATTGTGGAAAATCTTATGTTTTTTTTTTTTGAGAGAAAAAAAGTAGCAAATCTGCAAAAAGGAAAAATCGAAAAACATGGAACAAAATAAAAGAAATAAAAAAAATGATGCCTCCAGCAAAATATTTTTGAAGAAAAGCTAAAATTTCACTTGGAGGCGGGACGACTCCAGTGAGCCAATTTGCTTATTTCCGTGCTTAACTAGATTAACCACAAAATGACACGTGGCGAAACGCGGTATGACTCCGGATTTTTTTTTTCTCTCTTCATACACCATTTTAATGTTTCTAAAGAATTTCAAGGTCCGTTTGATATATACGACTAGTAGGAATCATGCCCTTATTTATTTCTTAGTAAGCAGCAACCCCATCTTATTAAGATTACAATATACACATGAATCAATCCCTTTGCAAGCCATGCTATGTACAGTCATGCACCCCTTATTACATCATGCAATTTGATCAAAGTATTCACAAGTAACAATATTCAGCTGCGACACTCACATGCGACTCAAAGACTTATAGGCACGATGAGTGGGGACTCGCCCTTATCGACGACGATGCTCTTCGTAGTCCGTTTAGAAGCGGCAACGATCACGACGTCGTATGTCCCGTGGAATCCTCTGAACGCGAACTCGCCTTGTTTGTCGACATGTCCGCGAGCATGAGATGACCACTCTTTCCTGAGAGCGATGTATCTCTTGCCGGCTTCGTTGACATCCCCCTCTGCGTCGACCAGGTGCGAGTTGTCTCGGCTCATGAACAGCTCCCAGAACCCCCACAGCATTATCCCATCTACTGCAGCATGTGCAAATGCTTCTCGGAGCATGACTTCCAGATCATCAGCTCTTACGTACTCGTTAACAGAGGACACATCAAGCTCGGTGAACCAGATCGGAAGGCCGAGAATGCCCAGCTTATCCAAAGCCGAACTAACGGTTGGTCCCACTGGACTATCGATATGCCCTTGAATCCCGATTCCGCTGACGGGTGCGCCTTGTTCCTGTAGATCAAGAATCTGTTCTATGTAGCTCTCAGGGCATGACTTGGGATCACACCCATCTTCCACATGATAATCATTCACAAATAGTGTGGCAGATGGATCTAGGTGGTTTGCGGTCTTAAACATATTTGCTCGGATGTCTTTTCCTAATCTACCTTGAAAGAATGATCCGTGCAGCATCTCGTTGTTGACATCATAGTGATTGAACTTGCCCTTGTAGCGAGAAAGAAGCCCGTTTAAACGGTTTTGAACGGCGCTCATCAACTCATTGTTGTTGAGGGATCGGACCCACGACTGAACCATGCTCTCCACTTCCCAAAAGATACAGTGGCCTCTGGTTTCTATGCCGTGGCTCTTACACAAGTCGAGCATCTCATCGGCATCCCGGTAGTTAAAGTTTCCCTGTTGTGGCTCCGTCCAGTACCACTTCAATTCATTCCCAAAAACAGCCCAGTTGAAGTTCTTTACGAAGAAATCAACAAAATCTTCGTTATCTATGTTCGTTCTGCTTATGCACGAGCCAAAAGGAAAACTATTTTGTGTCTGTTTGACCATCACGGTAGCACCAAGCAAGCTGCTTGAATCCGCACCAGTAAACTTCAAGACAACATCACGCTTACGGAGCTGCAAGAGTGAAAGGACAACATGAAAATTAGAAACTCAGGCAAATGGCTTTGCCTGAAAAACAAGTAAACATGTTTAAGATAGTAGCAAACTCGGTCAGATATCCAAGCAACCCAATTCAAGTAAGATATGGGCTTACTCTGCCATTTCCTTATCAAGGAGCAAGTATTCAGTTTTTAACAATATTCATTCCCCGAATTGCATGTGCAATGTTTAACATATATATAGGCGATCAATGACAAGATTAGAAATAACAAGTTCCAAGATATTCTAAGCAGCGAAACTGTAGAAGCCATCATCTTTCTGGAGTGAAAAGGAAGAATGCAAGTATATAATTCCCATCAAGTTATAGACACAACTCAGACACTACAAGTGTGTGGGAGAAAGTAGACTTTCTCTTTGTCAAAAGAGAGAACTATGATTGGAAAATGTCATCAATCCAGTTAAGCCATGACACCTGTTGATTAAACAATATACCACAAATCTTTCACTAAAGTTATTCCTGGAAGTTACCTTATCAGTCAGATTTTTCAGATGCTTAAACCTCGCATGTCGATCAACAGGGAATATTTGAACCCCTGCAACCATCAAGTCAACACCTGAAGCAGGACCCTGGATGTAGACCATGACCTTTGATGGTTGCTTTTCGATTCTGAATGAACCACTAAGTTCATGCCATCTGTCATCATTAGCCTCGACTTGCCCACTGTTGACCCATTGGCTGTCCACACCAAGTGCAAAGTTAATATTTTGAGGACCACTTGCACCAGAACCTATCCGTACCCAAGCGGAAACTTGATATGTCAAAAAGAGTTTGAGCTTATCAGTGATTATCTGAGCAGGGCCCATCCAAGTTTGTGTACGATTTGTCACGAGGATGTAATGGCCACTCAAAGGTTCATGAGGCCCAAGCGAATCTCTTGCCAATGGGGGAAGAATGTGTGGTGAACCAGTTTGAACACTCAAAGTGCAGTTACCAAGGGGAAACCACCCATTAGTCCCATTATTTAGGTCACTGTTCTCCAGTATATTTACTCCAAAAGCTGGATTCTGCAATATGAAGAGTGGCGGACAGGTGCTTAAATATACAGGTTTCATTTCTAGAAAAGCAATATTCAGAATGTCTAAGAGAATCTTCAAACATTAATGATATGGAGAAGTTATATCAGTCGGAAAATTCAGTAGCTACAAACCTCAATAATTGGTGGAGAAGAAGGAGCCACTTTTGCTGCATGCTTTACTGTAAAGCTGTTCACAAGAATATCTGTACCCGCAGGTGGACCTTCAATGTAGATGACAATTTTTGATGGGGAACCATTCAAGAGAAACTTCCCCTGCATTTGTGTCCAGTCCTTGTCTGTTGCTTGCACGCTTGAGAGAGATAAAGAAAGTTGAAGCAATTAAGGGGCATAGATTAAAATCATTAGACACGGGATACTAGCAGCTACAGATGAGAGAATAAAATTTCTTTCTCATGAACCAAAAATGGAAGGTGATCACAAGAAATAATTAACCATTTCTGTCCATTTGGACACTCAAGGATGACAGAAGCTTGGCTCTACCATTCCATTTTTTTCTGTCCTTGGTATCACTTGATATAACCATATGAAGATTAGTTAGGTGAGGGGAATTCGAACTTACTTGGCTATGCCTATGTACTGCTCACGGAGATCTGGCATTTGGGTCCACAGCGTGATCCGGACATCAGTGCTGCTGACATTGTTACCAAATATACGAACCAGTGCAGTGACTTCATAAGCAAGTTTTCTTTGCAGCCTTCCAGTAACTTCTTGCTGAATCCCATTCCAGGTCTGGGTACGTTCTGTTGCAGATGCAAAGTACTTCCCAGACTGTGGAACTATCTTCCCATCAGCCATAGAGTCGTGTAAGACAATCTTGCAACCTCTCCCAGCCCAATTATTCAATCCATCATCAAATGTGGGATTGAGGATGATGTTCTCATCACCAGCAGCTATGCATTCCCTGTCCACTCTCTTTTTCAGCACATAAAAGGAAATTATTCAACAACTGTTAATAACTTAAGTACCATTTTTTATTATTCCAAAGCTAATAATAAGAGGTAAGTTCTTGTTTTTTGTTCTCCATAGAATGCCTAGTTACCTCTTTTCCATTTGCACTTGGACAAGTTATCACCACTGATTTTATAAGTAAGTCAACTCCAGGAGAAGGCCCTTCAAGGTAAAACATAACTCGGTTTGGCATACTTGACAATGAAAATGAGCCCTCCACTTTGTCCCACCTCTCTTTTGATACAGAAGTTCTGCAGCAGATCAGTTCGGTTAATTCATTTACAGCTTTGGTGATTTAAGAAGATATGTACTTATAATGTAAGAAACCCTACATTCCAATGCGCTTATATGTAGTTGCACAATCTTGGTGTTCTACCCTCAGAGTTGCCAAGACATCAGCAGAGCCTTGAAGAGACCCTGACACTCCAACACAGGCAGAAACAGAATAAGTGGAACCTGGAGAAACCCTGCTTGTGATGTCTTGTTCCAATCCTTGCCAGCATTCTTTTCTATTTGTAACCACAGCATAGCAATCGCCCGATTCTGCAGAGACCACCCAACTTTCACAGCAATTAGGACGCCAAGAATGCATTCCACCAGCGAAATTATGATTCTGGATGATATTTGTCCCTTGACTACTGCTTGAGTTGGCCATGACCTGGTCCAGATACTGCCGGGTGTAACCAGTTTCAGAATTCCATAATTCTTAAGCTTCAGCTACACATTCAAAATATCAACATGCAATGCTGTTTTCCTAAATAGGAGGAAAAGGGAATACTTTAACAAATGACTGATCAAGTAACCGATTCTCAAAGCAATTAGCTATTCCAGCCATAATATAGGCCATTCTTGATGTTTACGCCACCTGACCTCATTGTCCGCATTCCTCGATCATAAACCCATTGCACAAAATTTGACAAAAACATGTGATAGCATGGATCATTGTGTTGTCCTACTAACATCGATATTCAATATCAGGGTCCAGGCCAATAAAGCAATAACTCTATGCAGCTTCTCAGCATACTAAAGACTGGCAACAAGTTGGAGTTTGACGGTTGACACAGTCATAAAGTGATCTATGAAAGCACATTGTTTGTTTCTGAATAGATCTGGACCTCCAACCAAATCTACATGAAAGTCATTTGAATTGCATGTATTACCGTAATGCGAGATCAAGGAGAACCACCACCGCAAAGCCACAAACAAGCTAAACAAAAACAATAATTTCAGTATGTGATTGCAAGCTAAAATGCTGGGACTGAAAAAAAGGAGGAAGGAAGTACCTACCTCTGAGTTGTTGTTAGCACTTCTACTCTTTTGGTTATCAGCAGTCTCTTTGGATACCTTATAAGTCACCGGAATCAGAAAAAAGAAATAAGAACGACAAAGCCCTTAACAAAAGGCTCACAGTCGACACCACTAACAATACCAGATCTTCGAGAGAAGGACAGGGAGAGGAGGACCTGACGGCTCCGGTGCTTGCGATGGTTTTTGGCAAGACTTGTGAAGCAGCAGGGACAAACCCTTCTCATTTTATAGACTCTGCAGCAAGTTGATCAAGTGAAGCATAAGAAAAGAGCGGGACCATCCTATCCACACAGAAATTTACTTGAAAGGCCAGACAAAGACCAGAGACAAGATCCGAGAAAAAAACCCTTCTTTTAATCTGGGCTTAATCAAGACAGAGAAAACCCATCAATGCCAATCGTAAGTACTGATTTCAGAAGCTTCTTCAAAACAGAACGGAAAACTTGGCATCTCTGTTCACCTCGTTGAAGATCATGACGGAAAGCCGCGTTCCTTGGCGGTGGGGTTAACAGAGCATCATCAAGAACAGACAGAATTGCTTCTGGGTTAAGGTTGACGCTCCATAAATTCTTGGGCTCGTTTTGCTTTGTCTTGGAGTTTCGGTTTGTAGCCCAAGTTGCGCTCTGGATGCTTGTATTGGAAATGAAGCTTCTCATTCCTTTCGGGAAGCAAAACTCCTCCTCAATCTATTCTTGTTTCCAGGTCCCCAGCTTTTTTTATTGTCATCGATTCGAATGGAAGCATAACTGTTATTCCATCTTGGCGTATTAGGTGAAATCTAATTTTCGACTAAGTCAAACATCCAATCAATGTGATGTGTGTGTATTAACTTAGCATTTCTGGGTCCCGATAATTTGCTGCGGTTGGAGTCGTGGCTGACGATAGAGAGAGACACCAGCACAAGCAGTCAGCACCAGAGGCTTGCAAGACATCCTGCCAGGCTGGCACTGCATTTCTGCAACAAATTTTAGCATCTCCATTGTTAGAACCTTGCTGTCAATCTGGTGAGGAGCACCTCGAGTCAGCAATTCCAATGTAGAGACCAATTCATTTCTGGGGTTGGGTGATCAATAAAAGTTGTGCAGTTGTGCAGACCCCATGGCCCAATAAAGCAAAAGGGCCTTTCCTATTTTCCAAGAAACCAATCCACAAGAGGTGGACCCTGAAAACGAGTCCAATGTTCCACCCTCTTGTGCAGAAAGAAGGATTTGAGAAATCTAAAGGCAGAGCATCCAAAGCTTCAACAAGTCCCATGGAGTCATATGCTAGCGGGATGTGTAAGCTGTTCCTGTTTTTCAGTTGCATGGTGAGTTTTTGGAATGACAATATGTAGCTGTGTAGTGCGGCGAAGAAACTGTCCTTTTAGCAACGCATGCAAATGAAATGTTACACTGATAATGTATATAGTTGCATAGACTAACATACACCAGGCCCCAAATTTGAGACGTGGGTAGACGATGTTTGTTTAGGTCCATGGACCATTGCCGAGGGACATGTAGAGTGTGCAACCTTGCTAGGTATACCACTCGTAAGATATGCAGAAGCATTGGAACAAAAAGGATAGGGAAAGCTTTGGAGGATTGGCGAGGGGAAGACACAAATGCACAAAGGAGAGCAAATAATATTCAAAATGCCTATTGCAAAGGCTTACAACTCATAGAACACACATTCTAAGAATCTCTCTTACAAGCTTTGTTGCTACAAGCTTAACTCTCAACACTCAACCCTCTATATCTCTCTATATGCTCCCCCACACACACTAAGATCTAACACAACTATACATATATATAGAAGCATTTTCCAACATGAATTTAAGTGCTTGAAGAGAGCAATTCCAACTTGAATTTTCCCTTACCTTTTAAGGTCAAAATGGATGAAAGATAAGAGATAACATTTTTATTTCTTGAATATAGATAAGAGATAAGATATTTTGATTAATTTTCTTGCACTCTATCACCATATGCCAAGTAGAATCGGAGTTATAGTGAAACTTATCTTATTTTCATATTAAGTGTTAACTTCAATAGGACAACGAAGAAAAAATCAAAAGGCCCAAATTCAACAAATAATAGACAGGCCCATTGGCCCAATCCATGTATGAACTTGGCCCATGTAGATAGGTCTGAACAGCAACGTTTGTGAGTGTGAATCACTCATTCTAATTATCAGAATGAACATGTTGATGGCAAAACCGTGCACGAAAAGCGAGCTGCTTGCGCTCTAAGAGAGTGAACACATCGTTGATGGAGTCGGCTGGAGAGTTTGGGACTGTTCTGGCGGACCACCTAAGTTGGTTCGATGAGACGACGACACTTTTCTGATCAAGGAACTCAAAAGCAACGTGCTTGTGGGAAGTGATGGGCCATGGCGGCCTCAAATCGGCCGGAAGCGACTGGGACGAAGACGGCGCCACCATCTTATACGTGAATCCGCAAGCTGGTCCCTTACAGTAACCACAAGAGAGAAAGCCAAAAACCCATAAACTGCAAGCTGGGACTTCCCTGAGATGTCACAAGCGAGCTAATAACAGTTGAAGTAACGAAACTCGAAGTCTCTACCTATAGAATGTCCCAACAAACAGAGTGTTACAGTTCAAACCAACTCTAGTCTGTCCCTAGGAAGTCCCGAACAGAAGAGCATAACATGACAACATGGTAAATACAGATGAAATAGCACCAACCACTGCCATTTCAGTTCCAACGTGCGCCTTGGTATTCGTAGTAGAATGGAAACAAAATTGAGTTAAAAAGATATACTTGTATTAAAAAGACATTTATTTATAAATTGATAAGATATAAATACAGTGAACTAATTTGGTAAATAAACTAATTTTTTAAATAAAAAAATTAATCCTTGTTTCGGTGACACCTTTTCATCATACTTATTCTTACTCCACTTTAATTTGATAAAATGAACTGATTTGATATTAAAAAACCCAATATTGAACTAAAGTTTAAAAAAAACGAGCCTTTTCTTCCTCTCATCTAGATGATATAATAAAGTCATAAATATACGTACAACCTTATGCTAGCTATAGGACAAATAATAAAGTGACACGCGACACAATAATTGTTGGCCCCTTCTAGATACACTTGTTAGTGAAATACGTACTAAATAGGATGAAGTTTATAAATGATCATTTTATAATAAAATTAAATTGTTAGTTTTTGTTATACTACATTTTAAATTTTAGATAATAAATATTTTAAATAAAAGTGGAAGGAAATTTCCCATATTTCGATTTGATTGTACAACATTGCAAAGGTCTATCAACAAAATAAAATCATATTACGAGGATAAAGGTACAATTCTATCTTCAAAAAAATAAGTTGAGGAAACAAAAGAGGAACAAAATATGAACAGAAGCGAAAATCACAAACTCATTCGAAGGGTCAGACAGATTCTCAGTAAGCAGCAACCATATCTGATCTTTTGGTTTTATAATTGCAATGAACATATGAATAGATCCCTTTGCAAGCTATGCTATGTACAGTCATGCACCTCCTTGCATCCTGCAATTTGGTTAAGAGCATCAGAAAGAATACGATAAATGACATTATTCAGTTGCGCAACACTCATGTGCGACTCGAAAGACTTATAGACACGACGAGTGGGGACTCGCCCTTATCGACGACAAAGCTCTTTGTAGTCCGTTTAGAAGTGGTAATGATCTCGACATCGTATGTCCCGTGAAAGCCTTCGAACGAGAACTCGCCTTGCTCGTTGACATGTCCGTCAGCATGAGATGACCACTCTTTCCTAAGAGCGAGGTACCTCTTGCCGGCTTCATTGACGTCCCCTTCCGCATTGACCAGGTGGGCATTTTCTCGGAACATCGTCAGCTCCCAGAATCCCCACAGCACTATCCCATCCACTGCAGCATGTGCAAATGCTTCTCGAAGCATGACTTCCAGATCATCAGCTCTCACATACTCGTTCACAGATGACACATCGAGCTCGGTGAACCAGATCGGAAGGCCGAGGATTCCCAGCTTATCCAAAGCTGAACTAACTATCGGTCCCACTGGACTGTATAGATGCCCTTGAATCCCAATTCCGCCGACAGGTGCGCCTTGCTCCTGTAGATCAAGAATCTGCTCTATGTAGCTCTCAGGGGATGATTTGGGATCGCTCCCGTCTTCCACATTATAATCATTCACAAATAGTGTGGCTGATGGATCTAGTTGGTGTGCAGTCTTAAACATATATGCTCGGATATCTTTTCCTAATCTACCTCGAAAGAATGATCCGTGCAGCATCTCGTTGTTCACGTCATAGTGATCGAACTTGCCCTTGTAACGAGAAAGAAGCCCATTTAAACGGTTTTGAAGCGCGCTCATCAAGTCATTGTTGTTGAGAGATCGGACCCATGACTGAACCGCGCTCTCCACTTCCCAAAAGATACAGTGGCCTCTGGTTCCAATGCCATGGCTATTACACAAGTCGAGCATCTCATCGGCATCCTGGTAGTTAAAATTTCCCTGTTGTGGCTCTGTGCAGTTCCACTTCAATTCATTCTCGAAAACAGCCCAGTTGAAGTTCTTTACGAAGAAATCAACATAATCTTCGTTATCTATGTTCGTTCTGCTTATGCAGGAGCCAAACGGAAAACTACTTTGTGTCTGTTTGACAATCACAGTAGCACCAAGCAAGATGCTTGAATCCACACCAGAAAACTTCAGGACAACATCACGCTTGCGGAGCTGCAAGGTAATGGAAGGAAAGATGAAAATTTGGAAACTAAGGGAAATATATAAGTAAACATGTTCATATAGTAGTAACTCGGTCATATATCCAAGTAACTCAATTCAAGTAAATAATTAGCTTACTCTGCCATTTTCATATTAGGGAGCAAGTACTCAATTTTAACAAAACTTATTCCCTGAATTGTATGTGCAATCCTATCTAATATATATATGATCAACGGAAAAATTTGAAATAACAAGTTCTAAGATATTCTAAGCCGCAAAACTCTAGGAGCCATCATATTTCTAGAGATGAAAGAGAGAGTGCAGGCATATAACTCTTATCATCAATTTATATAAACATAACTCAGAAAATACAGGTGTGTGGGAAAAAGGAGACCATCTTTTTGTCGAAAGAGAGATCTATGTTGGGTAAAGTCAGCACTGTAAATGTCATCAATCCAGTTAAACCACGACACCCATTGATTAACCATTATACCACCAATCTTGCACTAAAGTTGTTCCTGGAACTTACCTTATCAATCTGCTTTTTCAAATGCTTAAATCTTGCATGTCGATCAACAGGGAAAATTTGAAACCCTGCAACCATCAAGTCGACACCTGAAACAGGACCCTGGATGTACACCCTGACCTTTGAGGGTTGCTTTTCTATTCTGAATGAATGGCCAAGTTCATGCCATCTGTCATCATTAGCCTCGACTTTCCCGCCGTTGACCCACTGGTCGTCTACATTAAGTACAACACTAATATTTTGAGGACCACTCGCACCGGAACCTATCCGGACCCAAGCGGAAACTTGATATGTCAAAAAGAGTTTGAGCTTGTTAGTGATCATCTGAGCAGGGCCCATCCAAGTCTCGGTGCGATTTGTCACGAGGATATAACGGCCACTCAAAGGTTCATGAGGCCCAAGCGATTCTCTCGCCAATGGGGGAAGAATGTGTGGCGAACCAGTTTGAACACTCAAAGTGCAGTTACCAAGGGGAAACCACCCATTAGTCCCATTATTTAGGTCACTGTTCTCCAGTATATTTACTCCAAAAGCTGGATTCTGCAATATGAAGAGAGGCAGTCAGGTGCTTAACATATGGGTTTCATTTCTAGAGAAGCAATTTTCAGAATGTCAAAGAGTCTTCAAACATTAATGATATCGAGAAGACATATCAGCTGGAAACTTCGACGGCTACAAACCTCGATAATTGGTGGAGGAGAAGGAGCAGCTTTTGCCGCATGCTTTACTGTTAAGCTGTCCACAAGAATATCAGTACCCGCAGGTGGACCTGCAATGGAGATGATAACTTTTGACGGGAAACTATTCAAGAGAAACTTCCCCTGCATTTGTGTCCAGTCCTTGTCTGTTGCTTGCATGCTTGAGAGAGATATAAAAGTTGAAGCAATATATGAAAATCATTAGACACAGTATACTAGCAGCTACAGAAGAGAGAATAAAATTTCTTTCTCATGAACCAAAAATGGAAGGTGATCACAAGAAATAATTGACCTTGCCGTCCATTTGGACACTCAAGGATGAGAGAAGCTTAGTCTACCATTCCATTTTTCTTCTGTCCTTGGTATCAATTGCTATAACCATATGAAGATTATTCAGGTGAGGGGAAATCATACTTACTTGGCTATGCCTATGTACTGCTCACGGAGATTTGGCATTTGGGTCCACAGCGTGATCCGGACGTCAGTGCTGCTGACATTGTTACCAAATATACGAACCAGTGCAGTGACTTCATAAGCAAGTTTTCTTTGCAGCCTTCCAGTAACTTCTTGCTGAATCCCATTCCAGGTCTGTGTACGTTCTGTTGCAGATGCAAAGTACTTCCCAGACTCTGGAACTATCTTCCCATCAGCTATAGAGTCGTGTAAGACAATCTTGCAACCTCTCCGAGCCCAATTGTTCAATCCATCATCAAATATGGGATTGAGGATGATGTTCTCATCACCAGCAGCTATGCATTCCCTGTCCACTCTCTTCGCAGCACATAAAAGGAAGTTATTCAACAACTGTCAATAACTTAAGTCCCAATTTTTATAATTTCGAAGCTATTAATAAGAGGTAAGTTTTTTTTTTTTTGTTTTGTTCTCCTTAGAATGCCTAATTACCTCTTTTCCATTTGCACTTGGACAAGTTATCACCACTGATTTTATAAGTAAGTCTATTCCAGGAGAAGGCCCTTCAAGGTAAAATACAACTCGTTTTGGCATACTTGACAATGAAAATGAGCCCCCCACCTTGTCCCACCTCTCTTTTGATACAGAATTTCTGCAGCAGATCAGTTCTGTTAAATTGTTCATTGGTTTGGTGATTTGAGAAGATATAGGTACTTATAATATAAGAAACCTTACATTCCAATGCGCTTATACGTAGTTGCACAATCTTGGTGTTCTAGCCTCAGAGTTGCCAAGACATCAGCAGAGCCTTGAAGAGACCCCGACACTCCAACACAGGCAGAAACAGAATAAGTGGAGCCTGGAGAAACCCTGCTTGTGATGTCTTGTTCCAATCCTTGCCAGCATTCTTTTCTATTTGTAACCACAGCATAGCAATCGCCCGACTCTGCAGAGACCACCCAGCTTTCACAGCAAATGGGGTGCCAACAATGCATTCCACCAGAGAAATTATGATTCTGTATGATATTTGTCCCTTGGCTACCGCTTGAATTGGCCATGACCTGGTTCAGATACTGCCAGGACTAACCTGTTTCAGAATATCATTATTCTTAAGCTTCAACTACACATTCAGAATATCAACATGCTATGCATGCTGGTTCTCCTAAATAGGAGAAAAGGGAACACTTCAACAAATGACTGATCCACAAAGCAATTAGCTGTTCCAGCCCTAGTTTAGGCCATTCATGATGGTCATGCCACCTGACCTCATTGTCCACATTCCTTGATCTTAAACCCATTGCGCAGAATTTGACAAAGACACGAGACTCTGTGGATCATTCCATTGTCCTATTAACATTGATATTCAATATCAAGGTCCAGGTCCATAATGCAACAACAACTCTCTGCAGCTTCTGAGCATGCTATAGACTGGCAATAAGTTGGAGTTCGACAGTTGACACACTCCTAAAGTGATCTACGAGAGCTCATTGTTTGTTTCTGACTAGACCTGGACATCCAGCCAAAATCTACACGAAAGTCATTTGAATTGCATGTATTCCCACAAACCCACAAACAGGCTAAACAAAAATAATAATCTCGGCATGAGATTGCAAACAAAAACCTGAGGATGAACAAAAGAAGGAAGGAAGCACCCACCTCGGAGTGGTTGCCAGCACTTTTGCTCCTTTAATTATTGCAGTCTCTTCGGATACCCAAAAACAAGAGCCCAGAAAAACCCTTTCTTTTATCTGGGCCTAACCAAGACACAGAAAATTCATGAATGTCAATCATAAGTACTAACTTCAGAAGCTTCCTTGAATCAGAACGGAAAACTCGGCACAGATCCTCCGTACCTCGGTTGTGCATATGTCTTTCTAAATTTGTGCAATTTCTTGGCGACGACAAACAGAATACGAGGTACTTATGACTAAGTAAGATCATAAGATATTACAATAGGAATCATAATCGATCAGAGATGTGTACAATCAAGAGAGATACATGGAGAGTTTGAGGCCCCAGTTTTTCTTTTCCTAGTCATTGGTTTGAATGGAAATGATATGGTTATTCCATCGGCGAATTAGGTGAGAGCTCATTTTCGACTAGTCAAACACCCAATCAATGTGATATTATGCATATATTAACTTAGCCTTCCTGGGTTGCAAATTGGCAGCAGCTCATTAATCCGCCTCGGTTGGAGCCGCGGCTAACGAAAGCGACACCAGCACCAGAGACTCGGAAGACGTCGTCCCGCAAGGCTGGCACTGTTCTTCTGCAATGAATTTTAACGTCTCTGCTGACATCTCCAGCTAAAACCTCGCCAGCAATCTGGTGAAGTTGTGCCATGGGTCGGCTATTCCAATGCAGAGGCCATATCCATTTCTGGGGTTGGGTGATCAGTGGAGCTTGTATTGCCTTATGCCGCTGAGATTTAGTAAACTTGTGCGTTTGTGCAGACCAGACCCCACGGCCCAGTGAAGCGAAGTGTCTAGAAAACAAGTCACAGTGTCCACCACCATCTTGTGCTGAAAGAAGGATTCAGAAATCTAAGGCTTAGCATCCAAAGCTTTAACTAGTCCCAAGGAGTCATCTCCTCACAGCACCAATAAAACGTTGTTCCTGTTGTTAGAATGACTATATTTAGCCGTGTGAGTTGATATAATGAAAAACTCTAAACTAGTACGCAACAAATTTACCATGAACTAATTTTTGGACCACAAAAAAATCATAAACTGGTAGAGTTGTGACAAATTACTCAAAACTAATTTTTTAACTACGAAAAATTCAAAATTAGTACAATTGTGACAACTTTACTCTAAACTTAGTTTTTAAAAAAACCAATAACTTAGTTGACGTTTCTTCAATTAACTCATTTTTCATCAACATGGCTTAGTTTTTCTTCTCCGACAAATCCTAAAATTTGGGGTAAATTTGTCACAGATGTATTGGTTTGGAGTTTTGGTAATCAAAAAATTAGTTTGAGGTAAATTTGTTACAGGTGTACCAGTTTGAGATTTTTCATAGTTAGAAAATTAATTTGGCTATCACAAATGTATTAATTTAGGGTTTTTCGTGATAATAATTTTTAATTGTGTAATGCAGGAAAGAAACACTCTTTTCTTGCAAGGCATGGAAAAGAGAATGTTACATCGATAACCTAAATAGTAAAATACAAGATGCCATGAGCCCAGCCCCATGTACGAACCAAGCCCATGTGGATAGCTCTGCATGGGAACGTTTGTGGATCATGTATGACATTATTGTCCCTTGGAATTTTGAGGTGCACGAGTTCTCCACAAGGTCACTTTTTGACCATGGATCTAAATTTGCCTCATCGGTGCTTCTGTCTCGTCTCTTCACGCTCAGGAACATTCACTCTAACTTAGTTATTGTACTCTTTGATTAGACCAGTTTCGGCACTTAGTATATACCGGTACAATTGACATGTGATGTGAAATCAAACTCGATCGCGAAACCCGTGTTTTGCCGCCATCGTAATTTAGAAAGAGACTGATGAAATGAACAAAACGGGGAAGTAGAGAGAGAAAGGGGGGCTAGCAACTTTCACTGGGTCTCCGAGAGGGTGGTCAGCCCTCGGGTAAGGGTCATCTAATCCACGCTTGATGGTGGCGAGCAATGGTGCCACCACCATGCGATGCCACTTGTCCCCCCACATCTGGGCTAGTGAAAGACAGGCAAAGGTGCGCCCCCTTTCAGTTAGTAAAAAATGTTGGGAAGAATGGAATCAGTCTTTAAGGAATTGTTTGCCCCACAAATTTATTAATGGTTAGTGGCAAAGATCCTCTAGGATACAACAAAGTTTCAAAGTGAGAATACCATATAGCAATTCTAGTATTTTTCCAAGAACTCTAAAAAGGAAACAATTGGAGAATAGATGTTGTATTTTAAGAAAGAGAAAATTGAAAGTGGAAATTATTGAACCATAAATGTCAAATGTATAATAGCGAAAAATTAAGTTTGAACACAACTTTTCAAAGGTTGTATCTCTCTGAAACGATTTTAAAAAAAAACTATAAAATTCGAATTTTTTTATAAAAAAAATAGCCATCGTTAAATAGTGTCAATTTTGGTCCACTAGCACACACGCATGCAGATATTATAGGGTCTAGCCCAATTAGCCCATGATCTACAATTATAAGGCTAGAAGCCTTCCACTTATATATTAATCCACATACTCATATCTTTTCTACGTAGGATAAGGTCACCATATTGTTTGTTTCTGAAAACAAACTATCGACACTTCCCCATCTTGATCTCTCGTTCTCCCCTGCTTTTTCCTTGTTATTTCTTTTCTATTTTTCTATTTTTCCTACAATTTTGCTAGCTTAGTTGCATACATAAGCAATCGCAATCCACCAACGGAGATATCCATGTTCGACCTAAATTGACAACAAATGCGAAATTGTTCTATTCTAATTGCACAAGGAACAAATTGCACAAGGTTGGAGTTCAATGATCAAACTAAACATAGATCAAAACTGCATGAACTATTTTTTTTGATATTATCCACAGTTTCAAAGATCAATTGCAATGGGATCCAGGCAAGATCGAAGGGATTCAAGGGAATACTTGTTCCACAAAAACTCACATGAACACAAGAACGAGGAAAACAACACTGACCAGTAAAGAGTGCGAAAAATTTCATTATTTTCTTTCCGGGCAATGTTGACAATCACCCTTCGTTCTCCATTTCATGCTATCTTTATCGAATGCTTAAGGAAGAAGATGAAATGATTGGCATTGAAGTGACAGATTTTGTCTTGCTTTGAAACAACTTCTATGACGAAACAACGACAACAAGTATACATATATATATAAGTATTTTCCAACTTGAATTTAAGTGCTCGAAGAGAGCAATTCCAACTTGAATTTTCCCTTACCTTTTAAGGTCAAAATGGATGAAAGACAAGAGATAACATTCTTATTTCTTTAATATAGACAAGAGATAAGATATTTTGATCAATCTTCTTGCACTCTATCACCATATGCCGAGTAGAAAGTCATAGTGAAACTTATCTTATTTTCATATCAGGTGTTGACTCCAATAAGACAACGGAGAAAAAACCAAAATGCCCAAATTCAACAGATAATAGACAGGCCCATTGACCCAATCCATGTATGAACCAGGCCCATGTAGATAGCTTTGGACGGCAACGTTTGTGAGTGTAAATCAACCATTTTGATTGTCGATGATGAAATGTGCAGGAAAGCCGAGCTGCCTACACTTGAGAGAGTGAACACACTGTTGATGGAGTCAACCGGAGAATTCAGGACTGTTCTGGCGGACCACCTAAGTTGGTTCGATGAGATGACGACACTTTCTGATCAAGGAACTCAAAAGCAACGTGCTTGTGGGGAGTGATGGGCCATGGCGGCCTCAAATCGGCCGGAAGCGACGGTGGATGAAGATGGCGCCACCATCATATACGTGAATCCGCAAGCCGGTCCCTTACAGTAACCACAAGAGAGAAAGCCAAAAACCCATTAACTGCAAGCTGGAACTTCCCTGAGCTGTCACAAGCGAGCTAATAACAGTTGAAGTAACGAAACTCGAAGCCTCTACTTATAGAATGTGTAAAATATGGGGTTTTCAGGTCAAAAAGTAAAAAAGAGTGGGGCCCACTCTCAGCTAAAAAGAAAAAAAAAAAATAGGACTCTTATCGTAAAAAAGGAAGAAAGAAAGCAGCACAGAGAGAGAGAGAGAGAGGCCGAGAGCTTACGGAAAGAACAGAAAAGAGAGGGGAAAAGAAAGAAGAAGAAGAAGAGAGGGGATTCGCGCGTTCTCACCACAGAGCCTTGCCAAGCCGATTCAATACCGATTTGCAACACTCGGTAAGTGCTCGCACTCGTCGTTCGTCTAATCGGAGAAATTTTCGGAATTAGGGCTCAAATTCGAA
>BCNH02000006.1:7527480-7538790 GCA_001662345.2 Metrosideros polymorpha var. glaberrima
CTCTCTTTCCCAATCTTTTCAGGTTCCTCGAGTTTTGGCCAATAGAGCGAGAGTGACATCGACGGGGCTTTTGAGAGGTTTGAGTTTAGGTGGTCTTTTGAAGAAAACATTTTTTTTTTGTTGTCTGTTTGAGGCTGCGTCCTTTAGGTAGAAGGTCGGCCGTGTCACCCCTCATTTTTGTTGGTTTCGGGGTGTGACAGAATGTCCCAACAAACAGAGTGTTACAATTCAAACCAACTCTAGTCTCTCCCTAGGAAGTCCCGAACAGTAGAGCATAACATGATAAAGGTCTATCAACAAAATAAAATCATAGTACGAGAATAAGGGTACAGTTCTATCTTGAAAAAAATAAGTTGGGCAAACAAAAGCAAAAGGAATTTGTCTTCCATTAGATTGACGAAAGAATCAAATAAAGAGGAAAATAGAATAAGTAAAAAGGGTATTGTGGAAAATCTTTTTTTTTTTTTTAGGAAACAAAAGAGGAACAAAATATGTACAGAAGCGAAAATCACAAACTCATTCGAAGGGTCAGTCAGACTCTCAGTAAGCACTAAGCAGCAACCATAAATTATCTTTTGGTTTTAGAATTGCAATGAAGATAAGAATCGTTCCCTTTGCAAACTATGCTATGTACAGTCGTGCACCTCCTTGCATCCTGCAATTTGGTTAAGAGCATCCGAAAGAATACGATAAACAACATTATTCAGTTGCAACACTCACGTGTGACTCGAAAGACTTATAGACACGACGAGCGGGGACTCGCCCTTATCGACGACAATGCTCTTCATTGTCCGTTTAGAAGTGGTAATGATCTCGACGTCGTATGTCCCATGAAAGCCTCTGAACGGGAACTCGCCTTGCTCGTCGACATGTCCGTGAGCATGAGACGACCACTCTTTCCTAAGAGCGAGGTACCTCTTGCCGGCTTCATTGACGTCCCCCTCCGCATTGACCAGGTGGGCGTTGTCTCGGAACATCGTCAGCTCCCAGAATCCCCACAGCACTATCCCATCCACTGCAGCATGCGCAAATGCTTCTCGAAGCATGACTTCCAGATCATCAGCTCTTACGTACTCGTTAACAGAGGACACATCAAGCTCGGTGAACCAGATTGGAAGGCCGAGGATTCCCAGCTTATCCAAAGCTGAACTAACTATTGGTCCCACTGGACTATATATATGCCCTTGAATCCCAATTCCGCCAACCGGTGCACCTTGCTCCTGTAGATCAAGAATCTGTTCTATGTAGCTCTCAGGGGATGATTTGGGATCGCTCCTGTCTTCCACATTATAATCATTCACAAATAGTGTGGCTGATGGATCTAGTTGGTGTGCAGTCTTAAACATATATGCTCTGATATCTTTTCCTAATCTACCTCGAAAGAATGATCCGTGCAGCATCTCATTGTTCACATCATAGTGATTGAACTTGCCCTTGTAGCGAGAAAGAAGCCCGTTTAAACGGTTTTGAAGTGCACTCATTAAGTCAATGTTGTTGAGGGATCGGACCCACGACTGAACCGTGCTCTCCACTTCCCAAAAGATACAGTGGCCTCTGGTTTCAATGCCGTGGCTCTTACACAAGTTGAGCATCTCATCGGCATCCCGGTAGTTAAAATTTCCCTGTTGTGGCTCCGTGCAGTTCCACTTCAATTCATTCCCAAAAACAGCCCAGTTGAAGTTCTTTATGAAGAAATCAACAAAATCTTCGTTATCTATGTTCATTCTGGTTATGCCGGAGCCAAACGGAAAACTACTTTGTGTCTGTTTGACAATCACGGTAGCACCAAGCAAGCTGCTTGAATCCACACCAGAAAACTTCAGGACGACATCACGCTTACGGAGCTGCAAGGTAATGGAAGGAAACATGAAAAATTGGAAACTAAGGGAAATATATGAGTAAACATGTTAATATAGTAGTAACTCGGTTATATATCCAAGTAATTTATTAGCCTACTTTGCCATTTTTATATTAAGGAGCAGTACTCAATTTTAACAAAAATTATTCCTGAATTGTATGTGCAATCCTATCTTATGTATAGGCGATTAATGGCAAGATGTAAAATAACAAGTTCTAATATATTCTAAGCAGCAAAACTCTAGGAGCCATCATCTTTCTAGGACTGAAAAGAGAGAGTGCAGGCATATAATTCTTATCATCAATTTATATAGAAACAACTCAGAAAATACAGGTGTGGGAAAAAGAAGACCATCTTTTAGTCGAAAGAGAAATCTAGGTCGGGTAAAGTCAGCATCATAAATTTCATCAATCAGTTAAGCCACGACACCCATTGATCAACCATTATACCACCAATCTTGCACTAAAGTTATTCTTTGAACTTACCTTATCAGTCTGCTTTTTCAAATGCTTAAATCTCGCATGTCGATCAACAGGGAAAATTTGAAACCCTGCAACCATCAGGTCGACACCTGAAGCAGGACCCTGGATGTACACCCTGACCTTTGAGGGTTGCTTTTCGATTCTGAATGAACGGCCAAGTTCATGCCATCTGTCATCATTAGCCTCGACTTTCCCGCCGTTGACCCACTGGTCGTCTACATTAAGTGCAACACTAATATTTTGAGGACCACTCGCACCAGAACCTATCCGGACCCAAGCGGAAACTTGATATGTCAAAAAGAGTTTGAGCTTGTTAGTGATCATCTGAGCAGGGCCCATCCAAGTCTGAGTGCGATTTGTCACGAGGATGTAACGGCCACTCAAAGGTTCATGAGGCCCAAGCGATTCTCTCGCCAACGGGGGAAGAATGCGTGGCGAACCAGTTTGAACACTCAAAGTGCAGTTACCAAGGGGAAACCACCCATTAGTCCCATTATTTAGGTCACTGTTCTCCAGTATATTTACTCCAAAAGCTGGATTCTGCAATATGAAGAGAGGCAGTCAGGTGCTTAACATACGGGCTTCATTTCTAGAGAAGCAATTTTCAGAATGTCAAAGAATCTTCAAACATTAATGATATGGAGAAGAAATATCAGCTGGAAACTTCGACAGCTACAAACCTCGATAATTGGTGGAGGAGAAGGAGCAGCTTTTGCCGCATGCTTTACTGTTAAGCTGTCCACAAGAATATCAGTACCCGCAGGTGGACCTGCAATGGAGATGATAACTTTTGACGGGGAACTTTCCAAGAGAAACTTCCCCTGCATTTGTGTCCAGTCCTTGTCTGTTGCTTGCATGCTTGAGAGAGATATAAAAGTTGAAGCAATTAAGGGGCATATATGAAAATCATTAGACACAGGATACTAGCAGCTACAGAAGAGAGAATAAAATTTCTTTCTCATGAACCAAAAATGGAAGGTGATCACAAGAAATAATTGACCATGTCCGTCCATTTGGACACTCAAGGATGAGAGAAGCTTGGTCTACCATTCCATTTTTTTGTGTCCTTGGTATCACTTGCTATAACCATATGAAGATTATTCAGGTGAGGGGAATTCAAACTTACTTGGCTATGCCTATGTACTGCTCACGGAGATTTGGCATTTGGGTCCACAGCGTGATCCGGACATCAGTGCTGCTGACATTGTTTCCAAATATACGAACCAGTGCAGTGACTTCATAAGCGAGTTTTCTTTGCAGCCTTCCAGTAACTTCTTGCTGAATCCCATTCCAGGTCTGGGTACGTTCTGTTGCAGATGCAAAGTACTTCCCAGACTGTGGAACTATCTTCCCATCAGCTATAGAGTCGTGTAAGACAATCTTGCAACCTCTCTGAGCCCAATTGTTCAATCCATCATCAAATATGGGATTGAGGATGATGTTCTCATCACCAGCAGCTATGCATTCCCTGTCCACTCTCTTTCGCATCACATAAAAGGAAATTATTCAACAACTGTTAATAACTTAAGTCCCAATTTTTATAATTTCGAAGCTATTAATAAGAGGTAAGTTTTCTTATTTTTGTTCTCCATAGAATGCCTAATTACCTCTTTTCCATTTGCACTTGGACAAGTTATCACCACTGATTTTATAAGTAAGTCTATTCCAGGAGAAGGCCCTTCAAGGTAAAAGACAACTCGTTTTGGCATACTTGACAATGAAAATGAGCCCTCCACCTTGTCCCACCTCTCTTTTGATACAGAATTTCTGCAGCAGATCAGTTCTGTTAAATTGTTCATTGGTTTGGTGATTTGAGAAGATATAGGTACTTATAATGTAAGAAACCTTACATTCCAATGCGCTTATACGTAGTTGCACAATCTTGGTGTTCTAGCCTCAGAGTTGCCAAGACATCAGCAGAGCTTTGAAGAGACCCCGACACTCCAACACAGGCAGAAACAGAATAAGTGGAGCCTGGAGAAACCCTGCTTGTGATGTCTTGTTCCAATCCTTGCCAGCATTCTTTTCTATTTGTAATTACAGCATAGCAATCGCCCGACTCTGCAGAGACCACCCAGCTTTCACAGCAAATGGGGTGCCAACAATGCATTCCACCTGAGAAATTATGATTCTGTATGATATTTGTCCCTTGGCTACCATTTGAATTGGCCATGACCTGGTTCAGATACTGCCGGGACTAACCTGTTTCAGAATATCATTATTCTTAAGCTTCAACTACACATTCAGAATATCAACATGCTATGCTTGCTGGTTTTCCTAAATAGAAGAAAAGGGAACACTTTAACAAATGACTGATCAAGTAACCGATCCACAAAGCAATTAGCTGTTCCAGCCCCAGTTTAGGCCATTCATGATGGTCATGCCACCTGACCTCATTGTCCACATCCCTTGACCTTTAACCCATTGCACGGAATTTGACAAAAACACGAGACTGTGTGGATCATTCCGTTGTCCTAACATTGATATTCAATATCAGGGTCCAGGCCCATAATGCAACAACAACTCTATGCAGCTTCTGAGCATGCTATAGACTGGCAACAAGTTGCAGTTCGACAGTTGACACACTCCTAAAGTGATCTATGAGAGCTCATTGTTTGTTTCTGACTAGATCTGGACATTCAGCCAAAATCTACACGAAAGTCATTTGCATTGCATGTCTTCCCGCAAACCCACAAACAGGCTAAACAAAAATGATAATCTCAGCATGAGATTGCAAGCTAAAATGCTGTGGATGAACAAAAGAAGGAAGGAAGCACCTATCTCTGAGTTGTTGCCAGCACTTTTGCTCCTTTAATTATCAGCAGTCTCTTCGGATACCTCATTAGACGCAGGAATCAGAAAACCCCCACCAAAAAAAGGGACAATGTCCCTGAAAAAAGAAATTGAAAACTGAAGTGCCTTCACAATGCACACTGCTAACAGTACTCTTCAAGAGGAGGACAGGGAGGTGACTGAGCGAGGAGTACCTGATGGCCCCGGCGCTTGGCATGGGCTTTGGAAAACGAACTTGTGAAGCAGCAGGGACGAACGCTTCTCGTTCTATAGACTCTGCAACAAGATGATAAAGTGAAGCAGAAGAAAAGAGCGGGATCAACCTGTCCACAAAATTCTTTTTTGAAATCCCAAAGACAAAACCAAGAAAAGACCAAAAGACAAGAACCCAGAAAAACCCTTTCTTCTATCTGGGCTTAATCAAGACACGATGTCAATCATAAGTAGTAACTTCAAAAGCTTCCTTGAATCAGAACGGAAGCCTCGGCACAGACCCTCCGTACCTCGGTTGCGCATATATCTTTGTAAATTTGTGTAATTTCTTGGCGACGAACAGTTTTTCTTGTCCCAGTCATTGATTTGAATGGAAATGAAATGGTTACTCCATCGGCAAATTAGGTGAGAGCTCATTTTCAACAAGTCAAACACCCAATCGATGTGATTTTATGCATATATTAACTTAGCATTCCTGGGTTGCAAATTGGCCGCAGCTCATAATCCGCCTCGGTTGGAGCCGGGGCTGATGAAAGCGACACCAGCACCAGCAATTAGCACCAGACTCTCGGAAGACGTCGTCCCGCAAGGCTGGCACTGTTCTTCTGCAATGAATTTTAACGTCTCTGCTGACATCTCCAGCTAAAACCTCGCCAGCAATCTGGTGAAGTTGCGCCATGGGTCGGCTATTCCAATGCAGAGGCCAATCCATTTCTGGGGTTGGGTGATCAGTGGAGCTTGTATTGTCTTAATGAGTTCAGTAAACTTGTGCGTTTGTGCAGACCCCACGGCCCAGTGAGGCGAAGTATCCGGAAAATAAGTCCAATGTCGACCATCTTGTACTGAAAGAAGGATTCAGAAATCTAAGGCAAAGCATCCTAAGCTTTAACAAGTCTCATGGAGTCATCTCCTCACAGCACGTATAAAACATGTTCCTGTCATTAGAATGACGATATTTAGTTGTGTGGATTAATACTACGAAAATTCTCAAATAGGTATGCCTGTAACAAATTTGATAAGCATGTGACAAATTTACTCTGAACTAATTTTTTGACCATAAATAACCTTAAACTGGTATATTTGTTACAAATTTACCTCAAATTAATTTTTTGATCCCGAAAAACCCCAAACTGATATAACTGTGACAAATTTACCCTAAATTTAATATTTTTTTAAAAATAATAATAATTTAGTTGACGTTTGTTCAATTAGCTCATTTTCTACTGACAAGGCTTAGTTCATCTTTTCCGATAAACCTAAAATTTGGGATAACTTTGTCACAAGTGTACGAATTTGAGGTTTTTGGTGATCATAAAATTAGTTTGGGATAAATTTATCATAGGTATACCGATTTAAGATTTTTTGTGACGATAACCCTTAGTTGTGTAATGCAGGGAAGAAACCCTCTTTTTATTGCATGGCATGGAAAATAGAATGTTACATCGATAACGTAAATAGATAGATGCATAGAGTAAAATACAAGATGCCATCGATCTTCAAAGCCCAGACCCGCGTACGAGCCAAGCCCATGTGGATAGCTCTGCATGGGAACGTTTGTGGATCATGTATGACTTTATTGTCCCTTGGAATTTTGAGGTGCACGGGTTCTCCACAAGGTCATTTTTTGACCACGGATCTAAATTTACCTCATCGGTGCTTCTGTCTCGTCTCTTCGTGCTCAGGAACATTCACTCTAACTTAGTTATTGTACTCTTTGATTAGACCAGTTTCAGCTCTTAGTATATACTGGTACGATTGACATGTGACATGAAATCAAACTCGGTCATGAAACCCGTATTTTGCCGCCATCATAATTTAGAAAGAGACTAATTAAAGGAACAAAACGGGAAAGTAGAGAGAGAAAGGGGGGCTAGCAACTTTCGTTGGGTCTTCAAGAGGGCGGTTAGCCCTCGGGTAAGGGTCATCTAATCTATGCTTATGGTGGCAAGCAATGCGAAGCCACATGCTCCCCCACATCTGGGCTAGTGAAAGATTGGCAAAGGCTGCGCCCACTTTTATGTTAGAAAAAATTGTTGGGAAGAATGGAATAAGACTTTAAGGCGTAAATACACAATTTTTTTAAGAATTGTTTGTCCCACAAATTTATTAATGGCTAGTGGCAAAGATCCTCCAGAATACAACAAAGTTTCAAAGTGAGAATACCATATAGTAATTCTGGTATTTCTCCAAAAACTCTCAAAAGGAAACAATTGGAGAATAAATGTTGTATTTTAAGAAAGAAAAATAGAAAAGTGAAAATTATTCGACCAAAAAGGTCGAAATTATAATGCGAAGCACTGTTAAATAATGCCAATTCTAGTCCACGAGTGTGCAAAATGCGCACTCGCATGCAGTTATTGTAGGGTCTAGCTCACTTAGCCCGTGGTCTATAATTACAAGGTTAGAAGCCTTCCACTTATATATTGGTCCTCATACTCATATATTTTTCTATGTGAGACAAGTCACCTTTTTGTTTGTTTATAAAAACAAACTATCAACACTTCCCCATCTTGATCTCTTGTTCTCCCCTACTTTTTCCTTCTTCTTCTTTTTCATTTTTTCCTACAATTTTGCTAGCTTGGTTGTATACATAAGCAATCGCAATCCACCAACAGAGATATCCATGTTCGACCTAAATTGACTACAAATGCGAAATCTGTTCGATTCTAATAGCATAAGGAACAAATTGCATAAGGTTGGAGTTTCATAGATCAAAAGTGCATAAACTATTTTTTTGAAATTATCCACAGTTTCAAAGATCAATTGCAAGATTGAAGGGATTCATGGGAATACTTGTTCCACAAAAACTCACATGAACACAAGAATGAGGAAAACGACACTGACTAGTAAAGAGTGCGAAAAAATTCGTTGTTTTCTTTCCGGGCAATGTCAACAATCATCCTTTATTCTCCATTTCATGCTATCTTTATCGAACGCTTTAGGAAGAAGATGAAATGATTGGCATTTAAGTGACCAATTTTGTCTTGATTTGGAACAACATCTATGACGAAACAATGACAATAGGACTTAAAAAAAATTCATAGGAAAAAGTCACAAAACCCTCAAAATTATGTTCATCGTGACATATTTACCATAAACTTTTTTTATGACATCAAAAATCATAAAGTATGTCCACCATGACACATTTACCCTAAATTTTTTCTTGAGACATAGAAAATTCCAAATTTGTATTTACGTGACACATTTACCCTATGTCAAGGTTTCGTTAGATGATTTTTCAGCCAAAACAGTATTGTACGCACGTGCCATATCAATACCGTTTACTTTCTATATAGGCAAAATTTTAATTTCTCTTATTAATAGAATTTTGACGGAGGGTAAATGTGTCACACATATATAAGCTTGTGACATTTAGTGTCATGGAAAAAAATTAGAGAAATGTGTCACAACAGACATAGTTTAGATTTTATTTTTTTTTGTGACTTTTACCCTTTTTCCAAAGATATAGTTTAATAAATTGAAGATTTAGGAATGATATTGCATATTGAATAAAAATTTATGAAGCTAATTAAAGAATTGAATTTTTTTCATATGCCATTGCATATTGAAAAAAAAATTCAAGGACCAGTAGTATTATGGTTCAACGAATACGAAGAAACTTTTAGTCGTTGGAAAACAAAGTGTCAACCTTTTAACATCGATATACATGATGTCTCAATCCACCTAAACCGGTGGAAACATCGTTTCTTTTCGCTTCGCAAAACATATTACTCTGTCGACAATAAATAGGGTACCTGATTATGGGCAAGACCATGGGCCATGCCCTGACAGATCTTTCATCCTCGTTCGTCTCATCTCTCTCGAGAAAAGCTAAAAAAAAAAATTGTCACATGATAATACATTGCATCCGATGCACTCTTACTATATGACAAAACGCCCATGTCCTGATCGCGTTCTTCTGATGAAAAATCGCATTATTGAAGCTAAGTCCGCTCCTGTCGCCAAAAGAAAAAACAAGAGTCGTGCTCGGCCAGAAACCAAACACAGGAAGAAGTTCCAATCCTTCTTCACCATACACGTTCCCAAGGAACGGTTCAATCGAAAAGTTGCAGGAACGACCGGATGAAGTTGAAGGGGGTTAGAACAAATGTCCGAATTGTTATGGCGATCGTCTATTCCAAAGAGGGCATAGGACTTTTGCTTGGATTTTAGCATGAATAGGGCAGGTTAAATGCAGAGAGCTCCATCATGTGCAGACTCAAAGAGAACTTGCAGTTGCCTTGTATTGCATTTAGCTTCTCGAAGCCCAATAAAACTCGCATAAGCCTGAGGTCTGTAGAGGCCTAGGCCTAACCCCTACTATTTTGCCATTGCATCTTTCTTGAGAGAGAGAGAGATGGATTTGGCGTGTTGAAGTGGCAACTACAGCTCAAATTTCAATCCCTCCCCCCCAAAAAACGCAGCCACACTCATGAACAGATCTTGCGAGAAAGCGAAAGCCCCCCCACCCATTGATCCATCTTCTTGTCATTTGGAGCTTCTCTGTTCTTTTTCTCTGTGTATGTGAATCCTCTTGTCCTTACTTTTCTGACTCCGTCTCTGTTTGATTGGGGAGACGGGCTCATCGAACGAGGCTTGAGGCTCATTCCCTTTTCGGTTGATGTCCTTTTGATGATCTTTGGTTTCTTCTGGGGCTTTCGCTATTGTACTACACCTTTTCCCTCTCGTTCTGCTTTCCACGTTCGGTGGCTGATTCAGAGCGAGAGACAGAGAGATTGATAAGTCCCTGTGCATGCATGAATTCAGGAGTTGGGCATTCAATCAGTCTCCGCAAAAAGCCTTACCCAGCTTCCGTAAGATCACCCTCCTTCTCATCTCTCTCCCATTTCCTTTTATATATACTCCAACTGTTTGTTTAGCCACTCTCTCTCTCTCTCTCTCTCTCTCTCTCTCTGTGACCATAGTGAGTGTGTAAAACAATGGAAAGGATTCAAGAATGGCTATTTTCCCCCAGGAGTGGGCAGACGATGGTCTTTTTGCTCTTGCTCTTTCTGTGGGGCTCCATCCAAGTCACCTATGTGGTTGAAGGTAATGAACCGAAACGCCCTTTCTTTAAACCCAATTCAAATTTGCAATCCCACACTAAAGCCGAAGCAAAGATTTAGACTTTCTTGACAATGCTTTATTTCTCTGGAACAGGTAGAGCCATCTCCTCCAAGCTTACGGTACGCACATAGATACCATACTTCTTTTTCCCATGAAGTTCTTTTCCCTTGTGATCAGCTCAACAAAGTGTCCATTCACAGCACAATCCTAATTGGCACGACATTTGCAGACAGGAGAGGATGACCAGGAGAAGGTGATGCTGATGAAGAGAATGAGGTCGCTGATAGGGTCCAGGCCTCCGATCTGCGAGAGGAAGTGCAGCTCCTGCGGACACTGCGAGGCCGTGCAAGTCCCTTTCGTTCCCCAACGAGTTCGCGGCCCGAGAAGAGCCAGGAGTGCCCATAGCCATATTGCTTCTGCATCATCCACGAGGGCCACAGCTGCTTACTACTCGAGAGGCGATGACATCTCCAACTACAAGCCCATGACCTGGAAGTGCAAATGTGGAGACGTGTTCTTCAACCCTTGATCTTAGAAGAACTCGCCATCTTCTTCTCACAGAGATCAGTAGCATTATATTCAATTTGCCCTTTATGTACAAACCTTCTTTCCTATTCTCGTTTTTTTGGCTGTGTCCTCCAATTTTTGTCTTCCTATATGGCTTATGTAAAGCTTTTTCATCCTTCTCGCGTACAGGTGTTGATCTTTGTTACGAGAAAGATTGGGAGACTAAGATCTCTCCTACGTGTGTTTATGCAAATGCCAAAAAGCTGTTTCGTTTCCCTTTTGCCTCTTCTGTCGTCTGCTACTATCTTTACCTTCCTTTCTCCTCGGTCATGTGACACAACATAGAGAAAGGTTTTTATCTGATGCAAGAAGGCTGCTCGAGGGAGATGA
>BCNH02000006.1:7539125-7555766 GCA_001662345.2 Metrosideros polymorpha var. glaberrima
ATTATTCCACAGATCATACTCATGATCACGAGCGTTAGATGCACAATCATGCAAGAGTGATAGTGGGTGCTTGAATGCAACTCTTTGCATGGCCTTTTGCAGGTAAGCAAGGCTCGACATCAATGAAATTTCCCTTTACTAGACGATGGGGACGTGAGAAATGGAGCAAGAATGAAAAGGGCAAAAAAAAATGTGCAGGTTGTGCAGATTATACTGTGCACAGTGAAGAGAAAGAAGATAATAAATGCATTACCCAATAATGGCAGGGAGAGGGGGTAAGAGAAGGCCACCTCCATCACTTCTCATCAGTCACGATCGTCAAGGCTGCGACAGACTGCGAGCTGTTACGTGTGCCATTCCCACTTCACACTCGCTCTCCCTTCAAATCAAAGTGTGATTGGAGTTTTCATGGGCAATAACTACTCATGGGGTCACCTCCACCATCTCGTTGCTGCTTTTTGGGGTCGCATGTCAGTGTCCATGAATATGAGTTCTTATTCGGCCAGCGAATATCTACTACTGTACATTGTGCACAGGGTGCAAAATCATCCAATCTCTTCGAACGCATCTTAGGCTATGATTTCTAGAGATTTTTTTTTGTAAGTATTGCAGCAAGATGTTCACTTTTTTCTGGTGGGCTCACGTCAAAGATAGTAGACCCGTTATAAACGGCGTCCGCCTGTGCACTATGCCTCGGGGCCTAAGCACTTCCTGGCCAGATTTGGGAGTCGAATGCAGTAGTCGGGGCTGCTGTCGAACGCCCATGGGTTAGCCCAACCTCCGTCTCGTCAAGTGTTCATCGATGCTCCGACCCCGCGACGTCTTTGGAAGACGAGGCCCAATGGGGGTTCCTTGGGAAGCACGCTTGTAGGGATATAAAAAGGTAATGATATAAAAAACAAGTAAAGAAGTCTCCCTCGGTTCGAGGCCAAGATCAGCAGGCTTCATTCGCTTTGTGATGTGCAGCCAGTTCTAGTCCTCAAACGATTCGACGCAACCCAACGGGACCCAGAAACTGCACATCAAACGTGGGGGACGATAATTAGGGCAAAGAAAAAAGAAGTCAAGAAAGTAAAGATACAACCTTTTTTTTTTTTTTGGTAACCGAGAATCCGCCACCATTCCCCGGGGACAAGCCCACACAGATAATCGGGGCGCCTATACCTCAGGGGAGACTAGCCCAACAACCCACCGTCAGGGTCCCCCACTTAAATTACGGAACCGAGAAAGATAGAACCTTTTGTTGCTAGTAGAAAGCAAATAACACCAATGAGAAGAATTATCTCCCAAGGACCTACGGTTTGTTTCCGTATGTTATTTGAAAAAGAGAAAAGGTGAAGGACCGTGTTTTCCTCAACCTGTTGAGAGGAAATTTGTTTCAATGATTATATTTGTAGATTACGTGTTATAAACACTGCCTATTTTTGTAATTAGTTAAGTTTGGTGTGGGTTATATCCGTGATTCGAAATCGACACATTAGAGATAGCAATGGCTGGGTAGATATTGGTGCATTGAAAGTTGTAATGTCTGGGTATAACAAGAGAGCAATTGGTGCATCGGAAGTTGGAAAATTAATTTCGGGATAAATGCATTGAAAGTCTTAAAACTTGTCAAGAAAGTGTAATTAAACCCTAAAATTTATTAGGACTTGATTGCACTTTTTGTAAGTTTTAAGACTCAATTACATTTTCATGACAAATTTTAGGACTTCTAATAAAGATATATATATATATTAGCTTAGAAAAATAGAAACCTAGTTTTTTTTTGGTCGAAAATACGAATTTATTGAATTCAAAGTTCTCAAACATGAGGGCTCACTAAGGGAGCATCCAAAGAGAGTAAATCCCATAGTAGTTGAGGGAGACTAGCTATCCAATTCAAGGATAGAACATTCAATCTTTGGGCCTTGCTACCCAATCCTCTGCACAGTTTGACTCACATCTACAATGGGCCATCTTCAGATTTGCAAATAAGCCCATGGACCGTCGGGCCTCTTGGATAAGGGGTTGTACTTCTCACCGAACTTGGTCAGACTTCAACACTGCTTCCACCGACTCTGAACAGTGTGACTCCACTTCAAGTACATCGTGACTTTTGGCCGTGAGGAGAGAGAATGCTTCAACAAGTGCTAAGGCTTCGACTTGGAGAGCAGGAGCCGCTGGAACCGATCTGGCGAATCCATCGACGAGCGTTCCCGGCGAGTCGCGCCCCACTCCGGCTATAGCTCCGGTGCTCACTCCGTCGACAAATGACCCATCTATATTTACCTTCAAGATTCGGTCAACAGAAACCTAGTTTTTTTGTTCTTTGGTCGGAACAGAAACCTAGTTTTATGCTCTGGTCCATGGTAAATTTTATACCGGTGGCTGCCTTATTAAATCCCGTAAACGCCGCAGGCATGAAGTCAGAAAAGATGCGTCGACGTAGGTTCACTACCAACCCTGAATTTCAGTCCTCGATCGCAAAGCAATCGAAGGCGCATAAGAACAAAAGCAAGAGCCAAGAATTTTCTAATATAAACAGGTGCAAGCAAGCACCGACAACCCAATTGTGTGCTTCTAGGCCTACTTGTGCCTAAATTGCCACGGATCTCTCCCTGTTCTCATTGAGAAAGAGACGTCAACCTTGACATAGGTGATCCCAATAGCTGCCTGTCGATCTTGATGTTTGAAAAACCAGCCCGAATAAATTACTAATGTCTTCACTCCCTCCTTTCCTGTCTGCTTCCTTAGACCAAAACAGCTCGTATAAGCCAAACTCATCCGCCTATTATCAATCCTCATACTCATTTCTCGTGTATATAAAGCAGAAAATAAAAGGGGGTCTTCATTTATCCAAAACTATATCTGCATGTGAGCCTTCGATTCCATTGCGAGTATGTATCGTCATAATCTTCCTTCTCTTTTGCCCTCCTTAAATTGTTGGCATTTTAGTGTGCGCGATGTTTCCAAGCCATGGTAAATGATACTTTGGTGGGTTTTTCAGGTCAGGTTCTCCATCCTGTTGCCGAGAACTAATTCCACGCGACATCAACGACTGGAAAATTCAATGACCATGTTGAGACAGCTATCCGATAGAAACCAAAGGACCAGGACCTTCGACCCGAGACATGTGACTCTCGTATGTCTCCTCCTCCTTGTAATCTGCTTTGGGTTGCGTTATGAAGTGAAGCCATCTTCCCTCAAGAACCATCACCGTGAGATCTCGCCGTTCGGGAGGAAGGAACTGCGTCTTCGCGTCGCAGGCCAAGCTTCGAGGAGTGAGAGGATAGAAGAGGAGGAAGAGAGAGTGGGAGGAAAGAGAGGAGAAATCAATGAGCTCCAAGATAGCGAGGTCGCAGATGATGAGAGGGAGGTTGCGAGTGATGGAGAGATAGAGGAAGAGGAAGTGTTGGAGGAGATGGATGATTTGGTCGACGAGGAAGAAGAAGAATTGGAGGAGGAGGAGGAGGAGGAGGAAGATGGAGAGCGAGAGAGGGACGTGATGGGAAAGCAAATAGATCGTCCAAGTAGTGCCATGGAGGGACGTGCTTCAACCGAAAGACAAAAGAGCTCTCTCTAAGTCCCCATGATTGTTCTTACCAAGTTCCCGGTTTCCAACTTCTGTTTTTCGATGTGTTTGTCTAACCATAAGTGAACACTTGTATAAAGCCTTGTAACTTTCACACTAAAAAATCTCTCAAACGCAATCATTGAGAGATTAGATCCAAAAACCCTAATCACGATGTTCAATAGTTCGTGATGGTGATCACGGTCTGAAATTTCGAATTACCCTTTAGCATAGGGTTTTGAAACTCAAATTGTGATGGCAATATAAATTTCATATACTAGTATACTTTTGCCAATGGTCAAAGATAGTTGTGCTACTTTTTGAGAATGCCGACGAGAGTCGAGGCGATCATGGCAAGTAATCCACAAAGGGAGAGATAGAAGTGGTGGCGTGACTATGATGAAGTTGGGAAATGACCTTTTGAACCAAATGAATGGTACATGTACTACTTTTAACTTTTTAAAAAGTTAAGGTCATTATGTTCATACCACTAAGGAAGTTAATTAAGTGGTTTAGGAGTTACTTGTCCTCCTTGAAATTACAAGTTCGATTTACATTGTGAGTGACTTTTGAACAACTCATACTGAGTGACCTAGCTACAATATATCTGGTATGGAGAGATTTTCTCGCCACTAGCATTTTTGCAGGGCTGTAGTGACGGGCTAACCAATCTCATATCTTCCCATCACGAGAGGTACAGAGTAATTATAGTTTAAATCGAACATTCCGTATCGGGTGTGAGACTCTTATAATAATGATCAAAAAGATCGTTAGCGTCGGTTGCCCTTTTCTCACCCTTTATATTGTTAAAAAAAGTCATGATGTTCATATAAGTAAAAGCCCACCACCAAAAATATACCAAGAGTGAACAGTAAATCTTTTAAAAGCGAAAGTATTGTTTTGAATCAAATAGCAACAACCATATTGAACTTCGAGTACGGATACAGAAGCCATTACTTGTCCCGAGGGAAAGACATTGACAATGCTGAGCCGAAACAACTTGTCCCAATTGCTTCTCGACATGCCGACATCGCCGATGGTGGCGATCCCGGCAACCGGCCTAGCCTAGCCATCGCAACCGGATTATACACATTCGGGGCAAAGCCTAAGTTCTGGCGCAACATCATTTGATTCGACCGTGGACTGAACCGGCCGGCCGGCCGTCTTGACTCGGCCCAGCGAAACCAAAGACCATCTGGGTCCAGAAGAAGTGAGAGTACGCGGATAACGTCCCCCATACCCTATCCTACTGCCATTTTCGTCCTGCTTCAGCAAGAAGAAGAGCGAGATGTCCATCTCCGCCATATTCGGGACTCGAATCCCCGTCGCGCCCTCGCCTCCCGCCGGCTCCGCCTCTTCCAAGACGGCCCCAAGAACCGCCGGTGGTGTGAGCATCAGCGGGGGAGGGATCGTTTCGATTATAGAGTGCTCGTCGAGGCCACAGAAGAAGGCCACCGCGCACCACATGAAGACGAGGCCTCGCAAGACTCAGGCTTGGGACATTCGGCGCAAGCCCACCGTCTACGCGCCTCTCCCTCCCCTCCCTCCTGACTGGACACTCGCCTCTGGTGGCGGCGGCGGCGGCGGCGATGACGCAGACGCCGCTTCTGGTACCGCTTCTTCTTCTTCTTCTTCTGGTTTTTCTTCTCCTGTTGAGGCTCCACCCACCAGCTAGCTCGAGCTTGTTAAAAAGATGTCGCTTTTTGTTAGTATTTGATATCGGGACAGTGTTGTGTAATTCGGTGTTTCGTTATTGGGTACTTCTCTGATGTTGTATTTGAGTCGGTCTTTGAAATGCGTATATGCTTGATTGTCTGGTTAGGTGGTTGCGCTGATTAGTCACAACCTGTTTGATGAAATTCTCATAAGAGTGAATCGGGACAAGGCTCAGTTAAGGTTTTAAATTTTATGCGTCCCGTGAATTTCCTGGCAAGTAATACCTGTTAGACTTGTAGATATGCTTGTGCCTTAGGGAGCAGCTGGATAAATTAGCATCATGAGTTCCTCATCATAAGAGGTCGCAACTTGCACGTGGTTAATGAATTGTGAAGTGTAGGCGAGTAACTCAAGATTTTATGGAGTTTAGAGCATATGAAGCTACCCAATTTGATCCTTGTGTTTTGTGAAGGCAGAGCTTCCCCTTTGTTGCTCTTGTCAGATACTTGACTGGCCTGCCATTTCATATGCTCTGCTCGAACACTAGCACTGGCTAATTTTATTCATCTAGCCTCCATGGATGTTGGAACTTGACATGGATCTTCTTGTTGTTCTATGTTATCGATGTGTGTCTATCTCAGAAGTGTCCTTCCTTAGAAGGCCCCTTTCTAGAAATCTTGTGAACTAGATGTTGTTAGGTTACGCTCTAGGACGAACTTGATTGGATATGGTTGTTGCTCATTATTTGATGGATGCACTCCTTAGGGATTGAAACATTAGGTGTGGGCATCTCAGAAACCAAATAAAGGGAATTATAATATGCGCTCATGACTCAACTTGTCATTACGATATATAGAGATCTTGAATCAGGACATGCAAAAAGAAACCGTCAAATTGTGTTCACATTCTCATGTAATGAAGTTATTGTGGCTGTTCCGAATGTATAAATATGGGCGTGCGTGGACTCAGTAAACAATCTGGCAATCACTGTCAAGCTGTCCAACATTCCTTTCTCTTCCTTGAGTTTTCTTGAAATGGGAAAAGAGAAATGAAAAACTCAATTACTCCAAGGTCATAGTTGAGGAAAAATAATGTGGCTCAGATTGACATCCATTCTGTTATAGGCAAGAGGAGCGTATATCCACAGCTCATCTGAGCTCATAAGCTGAACCAAGACAACAAAAGTGCATACTAAGTTAATGTTATGTGCATTTTCTGAACTATGCGCGATCCAAATTTTGTTTATTCTCACCTTAATCTGAAGTTGGAAAAATTTCACATAGTGAATTGCCTCCTCAAGCATTGTGCTAATGTCGACCTGCCACAAAATGCACGTAAGTTCTGTGTGGCTTGCATAAATTCTTTCAACTCTGTCCTGAAAATGTACAGAAGTTACTAAACACATTATCGGGGATGCTACCTACCTTGGTTCCATTGGGAACAAGGTTTTGTAGAATTCTCAATCGTTCATTAATCCTCGCTCTATGTTTCTGTGAAATTGGAGGGCAAAGTTTAGAGAAAGAATCATATGAATGTAATCAGAGAATGAGCAAGAGAAACATTTTTACAGGAAGAGGAACTGATTACCCTTGCATAGAGGCTTTGAGGATCGGTCGCTGAACCCCTAGTAGCTATGATCTTCCCTATGTTCCCATTTTCAGTAAGTACTGTTGATGCCTTGAATGGTGGAGTTAATTCTCCATTGATTTCTCCAGAATTACCATCCTCCCTGTTGCAACTGCTAGACCAAATTGGTCTAACATTACTTTCATCTCCACCGTTGTCGTCAGACAGAAGCTTCTTCTCATCCCTTGGACTGTTAATTTTCTTTCTCAGCTGCATATAATAAGATTGTTCATAAGGAATAATTCTAAGCAGAATAGATCCACTTTCATTCATGACAATCATCTGAGACTGCAGAGTATTTAGAAACAAAATGGAAACTTAAATCTCTTGAAGTGCAAGGTCTCTTCTTCGTGTTCTCTGACGCATAGATGCAAGCAGAATGCCCTGCTCCAGCAAAAATGTTGTCTAATCTAGAAGACCTCCTTTCGAGCTGCAATTTCATAAGAGGCATGCTAACATCTGCTGGCTGATTTAGTGCCCCAAGCATCCTCTTCTTTCACCATCCATTTCCTTCAAACACGCACTTTCTGCTATCAGAGTGCCACTCAACTCCGAGCCAAAGGAGTTGCTATTGTTACCATCCTTATAGAAAGCATCGGAGAAAATATCAAAGTAGGGAGAAATTTCATTAGCTAAGGGCCGCGACCCTTGCTGGCCAAAATGAAAGGAAAAAAGAGAGAGAAAATAAGTAAAAAAGAAAAGAAAAGAAGCAAATATATAAATAAAAAAAAACTCAATGTAGGACACTTATCGTTCATGTTAGCGATTTTCAGCCAAAATTGACCGGATGGATTACATTGGTAAATCATAAAAAAGCTTACGACTAAATTACCACAATTGAAAGTTTTAAGATTAAATTGGCACAAGTACAATAGATTTAGGATTTTTTTGGTGTTTTTCCCTCGTGTTGTGTATTCCAAGTCCCTAACACCTGGCTATGTGATCTCGTCTATTGCCTTGAATTCTGCCTCCGGTTCAACCACTTTTTTGTTCCGGTGAGGAGTGAAATAAGTGGGAGCTGAAACCGATTGGTGATTCAAGGTCTGGTTTCGGGTAAAACATATTACGGCGCACATATATAGGTCGGTCGGTTTGTAGTTGATGTTCAATGGGCCATTTCTGTCTATGCCGCAGCAGTGAAAAAAAGACGGTAGTTTGAATGGTGGAATTTAGGTCTAGAGTCCTCCATGCCCCTCAGCAGTTTCTATCGTCGCTGAAAAGACCGATTCACCGTTTGGAGAATTTCGTGAGACCGATTCACCGTTTGGAAAGATCCACCACCCTTCACCTCACCACCACCTTCCCACCCAGTCCATAACCGGCACCCAAGCTCCCTCACTAACATGATGAGCCAATCCACGGACCGCCCATTCTTTAAAGGCAACAATTTTAAGAAGAAAAAATTTGCTAAAAATGGATCCCATATCGGATATGAGTCGCTAAATTTTCATTACAGCTAAATGGGTCAAAACTAATTAAATTGATTAATTTGAGTCAGACTATTTTCAATTCGATCCACCCGTTTGACAGGTCTAGTCTCACCCAAATGATGTACGTTGAATCAATGGGAGATGATTTCCTCCTAGGTTTTAGTAATTGTAATATATGAAGACTAGATTTTACTCCATAATGTCAGATAATTCTCTCTAAATTAAAAAAGAAGAAGAAGAAGAAGAGAAAATTGGTCACTTTGAAGACGGGTCAGTGGGAAAGCATTCGTGAACTTAAATGAGCTTGATTCTGTTCTTGTTTCAGTACAGGTCGACTTTGAGTAAATGCGTTGAAACGGGCCCAACTTTCGGACTTGATGTACTTGTTTAAAGCATTTCACAACACAAACACAGTTATATGCATAGTTTAGTTATGTTCGTTTAATATAAAAACAAAGATTTTCCATTTCTCTTCGTCTTGGAAATGGTACTCTGATATTGCTGTTCTGTTGTTTCAAATTCATAAATGTCCATGTACATTCATCTGATTAAAAAAAGAGTCACTTCTTTAAAAGGCTCGCCCTCAATAGTTCATTCGTCAAGTCGCTTCGTCGGAATACTCACGCCGTGGACACCATGCCTCCGATCGCGAGGTTTCTGTCGCTAGTCTCAAACGCAATTGTCGAATCGATTGGATCCTGAAACCCTAATCGCAATGTTCATTGATTCATGATGGCAATCACGGTCCGAAAAATCGATTAGGGTTTTTGAAACTGAAAGCGTGATAGCAATTTAGATTTCTTAGGCCTGCATAAAATTTTGCTGGTGGTCGAAGATGGTTGTGCTACTTTCTGAGACTACCGAGGAGAGTCGAGGCAATCGTGGTGGACAATCCACAAAGGGAGAGAGAGAGAGAGAGAGGAGGTGGCGTGACTCGAAATCGTCTGAACTATGTTATCCAAGTGCGTATCTCGCAAGCGTCCTTTCTTAGGAGGCACAGTACTAGAAATCGTCTGAACTAAGTTTAGAAGTTGTTAGGTTATGCTCCAGGGCAGACTTGATTGTGGCGTGTTTGTTGCTCGTTTAATTGATGAATGCAGCACTCCTTAGGGAATGAAATATTGGTTCTGGGTATCCCGTAAACCAAATAAGAGGGAAGTATACTTCGTCGTGCTCATGACTCGACTTGTCATTGTGTTATAGGGATCTTGAATCAGGACATGACTCGACTTGTCATTGTGTTATAGGGATCTTGAATCAGGACATGCGAAACGAAACTGTTAAATTGTGTTCATATTCTCAAATACGAGAGTGCATTACATAGAATGAAGTTATTGTGGTTGTTCCGAATGGATATATATATGGAAGTGTGTATAAACCCAGCAAACCATCTGAAATTGCTGTCAAAGCTGTCGAATATTCCTTTCGCTTCCTGGAGTTTTCTTGAAATGGGAAAAGAGAAACTGAAAAACTCAGTTACTCCAAGGTCATAGTTGAGGAAAAATAATCTGACTCAGATCGAGATCCATTCCGTTATAAGCTAGAGGAGCGTACATCCACATCTCATCTGAGCTCAAGAGCTGGACCAAGACAACAAAAACGTATATTAAGTTCATGTTATGTGTATTTTCTGAACTATTTGTGTGATCCAAATTTTGTTTATTCTCACCTTTATCTGAAGCTGCAAGAATTTGACGTAGTGAACTGCCTCCTCAAGCATTGTGCTAATGTCAACCTGCCACAAAATGCACGTAAGTTCTATGTGGCCTGTTTTAAGTTTTTTCAACTCTGTCCTGAAAATATATAGAAGTTGCGAAACACTTCACCGGGGACGCTACCTACCTTGGTTCCATTAGGAACAAGGTTTTGTAGGATTTTCAATCGTTCGTTAATCCTCGCTCTACGTTTCTGTGAAATTGGAGGGCAAAGTTTAGAGAAAGGATCATATGAATGTAGTCAGAGAATGAGCATGGGAAATATTATGTTTCCAGGAAGATGAACTGATTACCCTTGCATAGAGGCTTTGAGGATCGGTTGCTGAACCCCTAGTAGCTTTCATCTCCCCTACGTTTCCATTTTCAGCAAGTGTTGCCAATGCCTTGAATGGTGGAGTTAGTTCTCCGTTGAGTTCTCCAGAATCGCTGTCCTCTGAACTGCAAGTGCTAGATCCGTTTGGTCTAACATTACTTTCATCTCTATCATTGTCATCAGACATGAGGTTCTTCGGATTCCTCAGACCTTCGATTTTCTTTCTCAGCTGCATATGAAAAGATTGTTCATGAGGAATAGTTGTACACAGGATAGAACCACTTTCATTCATGGCAATCATCTGAGAAAGCAGAATATCGAGAAACAAAACTGAAACTCACATCTCTTGAAGTGCGACATCTCTTCTTCGTATTCTCTGACACATCGGTGCAAGTAGAATGTCCTGCTCCAGCATGTATGTTGTCTATTCTAGAAGACCTTTTGAGTTGCAATTGCATAAGCGGCGTGCTAACATCTTCTGGCTGATTATTACCCAAGCTTCCTCTTCTTTCACTTTGCATTTCCTTCAAACTCGCACCTTCTTCTGTCAGAGTGCCACTCAACTCCGACACAAAGGAGTTGCTATTGTCACCATCCATGTTGAAAGCACTGGAGAAAACATCAAAGTAGGGAGAAATTTCATTAGCCACTGGCATGTGGTTACTGGAACTGATTCCTTGGCATGTAGATGCAACATAACCGTTGCTCTCGCCAGTAAAAGAGCTGCTCTGTTGAGAAACAGTTTGCAGGTTTGAGTCGGGAATGACTAGATGATAATGCAAGCTCCCACTCATTCCTGCAAAGTCGGTATAGTGTTCAGGATTTATGGAAAAAGATGGGATTTGGAGGTTTTGTTTACAATCATGCTCATGCGAAATTGGGTACTGGCCCTGAACATATGGTGTGAAATCAATAAGCTCCTCAGTGGATGCAAATAAGCTCAAATAATCCCATTCTTCATAAGCAGAAGCTCCCAAGGTGTCCATCTATACTACTGCTGATATGGGAGGCTTGTTGAAAGAAAAGGGAAGGAGTGCTGAAGCTCAGTCAAGGTTGAACTCAGCACACAAACTTGAAACTAATTTATACCCGAGAGCAACTAGCTCAAAACGAATGTTACGAAGAGATTGACCTCGCACGGATATTAATTTCCCCATTCCTAATGATCGATCTGGTGCAGGTCCTAATTAAATTGTAAAGAAAGCCACCTCAAGAGTCCAGTATGGGACCAAATCAAAGCAAACTACAACTCATAACAGGGACTAGTTCATTCCATAATGGATTAAAATACATGAAACAGCTCCGACATTGAGACAACTTAGACTTGCTAAACGTATGATTAACGTTGACAAAAGGGTTCAAAGGCCAATGATTAGGAGGTTATAAGGGTCTAAGGCCAATGATCAGGAGGTTATGTTGAAGATCACCGATTGGCATACGGAGAAGATAATGCTGGAGAGCCATTGAATAGAGCAAGAGCAAGCATGGAGAGAAGACTCGAGGTGTTTCAACTTTGAAGCTGTTAGAGAACGTGGGAGTCCAAAAGTGAATATAATAAGAGAAAGGGATTCTGTTGGCAGATTAAACGAACTTGCATCCATGGACGGCCAGTTCATGGGGATGAGTCAACATTCTTTAAGGAACTCAAAACCCGACAGGATAACCGAAGTACTCGGTTCTTGTTCTCTCCCCAGGATGAACTAATTTAAGCTGCAGAAGATCTCATGGATCTGCCACCTCCATTCAGTTTACAGGCTGAGCATTGGTCTGTGAACAGCTGTTGAAGCTGGCCAACATAAATGTTGCAACCAAGGGGTGAAGAAGTCTACTTGGACGCAGCAGATTCATGTTTAAAGAACGAACATCTGGCCTGCTTACATTTTCAAAGTTGGACAGATTTTGACTGTGACTCATGTTTCAAGAAGCTGAGTTCTTGTTAAGAATCTCATTCATAGTATTTATCTCCTCAGAGACCACTTCTCCTGTGAAACATGTGAAATGGGAACGTCCATATTCGAAGGATGCGTTGCTGGTCTAATAGCTTGAATACCCATGTGTATAAAACCTGTTTGTTTGCGATTTTCAAGAAAGCAAAAAAACAATATTTTACTTTTTCCGTCAAACTTTAAAATATCATCCGAAGTTCAAAACATTGTACGTGAGATTTCCTCTCAATGTTCGTATACCGTGAAAGTTTCAAATAGTAAAATCTCCTGAAAATACATGTCTATCTAGACACGCTCTGTCATTTTGAAATTTTCTAACGTTAATTTTTGGACATACGTATTGATACAATTATTTTGAGGCTCCACTAGATTATTCATGTTTTAATTCTACCAAACTTTAAGGCATATGACACATAGATATGCCTAATACAGGGTATTTGATTTAGAATATAATAATAGAAGTTAATCAGAAACAACAGCAAAATTCGGTAAACACTGTTTCATAAAATAACTTGCAAGCCATCTTCTTCACATCACGACTAGTCAAGAAAATATTTACAGGGTACACTCTCTAGTAAACATCACCGATTATATAAAAACCAAAGTTTGTACTTCCATAAGAAACTCGTCCAGTATCAGCAGTATCTTAAAAGCTTTCCCAATTCGTCATATAGATCGTATGGTGCCAATTCTGGTCCGGTCGTCCATGGTTGTGCGGGAGTTGATGCCCCCGCCACCACCATCAGAGGTGAGCCATCAAAACCATCGTCGTTATGGTTATCGGCACCTTGGATTGATGAAGAAGGAGGCACATCGACCTTTGTTGTCCTTCCTTTGAAGGTTATCACATATGGCGTCACCAGATAATCATGACAAACGATCTTGTTCGGTGATTGACGCATCGGCTCATTTCGAATTTGGTTTGATGGGGTGCAACTAACCACAAACATAAACACTGATGGTACGTGCGGCGTTTGATGATGGGCTACGTCGCTAATGTGGACGGGGTAATCGCACGACGCTAAATTCATGATAGGCGGCTTCAAAGTATAGGCTTCGGAAACGATGGACGAATGTCGAGGGGAAATATAGTTTTCCATTATTTTCACCTTTTTCCCTCGGCGATGTTCTTCGGTCGATCCGATCGTTTTCACGTCCGAACCCTTCTTCTCCGCCATTCCGAGGTTCGTGATTGCACACAAGACTAACTGCAAAAGGAAGATAGATGTGAGAAAAGGTCATTGAGATGTATTCAAAAATAGAGAAATAAATTAAACAAAAGTTAGGGGCGGAAAGAGATTAACGAAGAATCGTAATATGTTGTGACAAAGATTGAAATAACAGAAAAGAACAATGCCTAACGCCGACAGCAACAAATAAATAAGAAAAAAAAAAACATCATTGAAATCTTAGTTTTTTTTTTTTTGGTCGACAAAAAAATTTGAAATAGTTAAAATCGAAATCTTAGTTGAAATAGTTAAAATTGAAAGATTTTGCGGGATCCGTTAAAAGTTTAAGTTATTAGATGAAAATAATAAATTTAAAATTTAATAAATCGAAAGATGAAAATATATAATAGAAAAGACATATAGGGACTAGACCTCCTACTCTTTAATACCAAAATAGGAAATATTTTGACATCTATCGGGTTAAACTACTAGATGAAGGCATAGTTTCAATATTTAAATATAACAAAAACAACCTAAAGAAAAGGGAAAAGGGCTACAAAATCATTATTTGAATGATTGTGTGGCAAAGCTTTAGTAAGTAATAACAGAAAAATAACATGCAAAGGACGTACAAAAAATAGTATGAACAGATAGTAGTTTTTGACATTCTATTGTAATGATCCACAAGAATAACATCGTTCAACTATTTTTTCCGCCGAAAGGGTTTCTTGAAAGTCTTAGAAAAAATATTATTTAATAAATTTATTAAATCCATTAACTATAGAAGATTAATTTGAGAAATGTAAATACCTCTTGACCCTTCATAGAGGACTCGTGCATGGTCCAATGTCCGTTCTTCATCTTGTCACTTCCGGTCGATGACTTAAAAGTGACTAGCTTGTTGAAACCAACAGTGTCCCCTCAATTGTCCGTGGTTTAGAACTAAATCGACAAATCATAAAAATGTTTAGAACTGATTCGGCAAATCATAAAAATGTTTAGGATTGAATCAATAAAAGTGCAATAGATTTATGACTGAATTGACAAAATTGAAAGGTTTGGAACTGAATCGATAAAAGTTCAATAGTTTTAAGACTATTTTTTTTTATAATTTTTCCGATATCATCATTAGGTGATGAGAAACCACGCCTCCAAACACCAGTCTGCCCCCTAATAGAGGGTGCTACGAAAGAAATTAGGCGTGTATACCGACTATCTCATAAAGCCATCAAATTGCTCTTGGTTGTCCTACCCATTTGTTAGATCTTATTCCCACCTTGTTTTATTGCTCTTTCTTGGTGGTATTCCGGGGCGCTATACCTCGGAAAGTATGAAGCCAAGGAAGTAATCAAATACTTATCTGACTTATTTCCTGTGGATCAAGAATAGATAGTTGTCTCATCAATAGTCAATGTCAACGCGCTTCCAACCGATTCTTTCTAAATCCCCGTAGCATGATGCAATCGACACAACAATATGCTGCACATCCTTAATAGGGAATGCCACGTGGACATTCATCGTTTTCATTTAATGAAGATTCAGCATTGTTTATTATCCCTCGACCTTTGATATTTATAGATTCATTGTACACCTCGATCTTTACTTACATAAAGAATAGTTTTTTGTTTTTTTATTTATGGTTCAGGCTTATGTCGGTTACCTTTGGCAATATTTTTTCCCTGTGATCTCATAGTACGTATCATTTTTTTATTTGCATTATATTAAGCTTTCGTTAGTCAACATCTTTTTTCTTATTTTTTCTATGACAAATAAATAATATATACCTAATCGAATAAGTGCATACAAGTCCGCGTATCTAAAAGAGTGCAACCAACCTTCTACATATCTGAAATTTCTCCGAATTTTCCTCTGCCCAAACCCAAACAATCCGAAGACCATCTAGGCCAGACGGGCCAGCACAAGAAGCACGTATTTTCTTTTTCTTTTTCGCTTTTTTAAGCATAAGATTTATTATTGTGTCAATACGAGGTGTCATGTGAGGAGCGAATCTCTAATTGCGCTCCGTCATTCGCTACCTCTTGCGAAGAGACATCCTGACTTCTAGCACTCCGATGGAGCTGCCATGACGGGTTTGCACAATTACGGACAAACATGACACCCAGAAGATAAATGTATGAGTCGTCTCTCCTCATCCCGTTTACTAATTTTATAAAATAAAAAAACAATGCCGCGCGTCTTCCTCCATTCGATCTTGGAGAACAGCATGTGCCGGCCATCTTTGCCGACTGCATCGATTAACCAATAAGAACACCTTAGCACCAAGGAATAAAATCTTCAAGCCACGCTACCGTTGAAGATTCGGAGGAATTATAGTATCCCTCTCTCGGCAACATCGTACCTTCTTCTGTATTACGCTGCTGACCCTCCCTCGGATTAATTACAAATTTGTGTACGAAGTCGGCGGGGTATTCATCATATTCAATCGGCTGAATATAATCAGTCCAACATTAGATTAAATTATCTTCCCGATGCATGCAATAATGTCTTTAGGTCCAATTGCCTTCGTGCCTGTTGCTAATCCTATGTGACAGTCGTTTCATCTTGTCTTCACAAACTACTTCCTCTATAACGAGATTGATTTTACTGCATACTTCAGAATTGATAAGAGTTAGGGCCTCTCCAAGCTTTGAATAGATAAGGTGGCGCATACTGGATTGGACCTATTGGCTCAAAGCCTAAATTTCTCTCACTTGCAAAATTCAAGTGGACAGTTCCCCTACCCTCGGCCTGTCGAGAAACACAAATGCACAAAGTTTTGGGCTAAAAATGCAAAGAGTTCGAAATTCTCCCTTCTCCTTAAACATCCATAAAAGCCCAGCCCAGCCCAACCCAAGAAGAACTACTTTTAAAGTCACTTTCCTATGGGGAAAATTTCGATTAAGGGCTCAAAGTGGTCTCGATTTTTCAAATAAGGACCCGAAGTGGACCCTATTTCAATTAAGGGCCTGAAGTGGCCAAAAATTTTCAAATAAGGGCCTGAAAATAGGGGCATTTTCGTCTTTTCACATTATTGATTAAATAGAAAATATTAAAAAATGAAAAAAAAATTTAGGAAGCAGGCAAGGGGCTGCCGCCCCTTGCTGCCGTCGCCCCATCGCCGACTCAGCCAGGGCCGGCAGGGGTCGCCGACCCTCGGCGAGGCCCCGGCGACCCTCGCCGACCGGGGCGAGGGCCCGGCGACCCCTCTGGGCGAGGGTCGCCGCAACCCCCCGCCC
>BCNH02000006.1:7576424-7603361 GCA_001662345.2 Metrosideros polymorpha var. glaberrima
TTAGTGCTGCACGAGCTTACGTAGATGTAGAAGTCAGTGCTGCAAGCGAGGGCCTACTACGTGTTAATTTAAAGTGAGGAACAACTTTTTTTGAGTGCCTCTTGATTCGGCTCCCATTAGGCCTAGGTCTGGGCCTGGCCCGTTCTCACACAGAATATGACAGGGCTAAATGCTTGGAGACAGAACATCTTTTCAAAGGACGGAAGGATGAAACTCGTCGCTCGATTAAGGAGGCGAACGAAAGTATACTAACTAGGTTGATTGACTGATGTCTTCAGATGCGATCATGTCAAGAAGGAGCGAGAAAAAACCAGGCTGTGTACATCGGTGAGCTGACGGGGATACTGTCATCTAGCACGCATTCGTCTCGGCGGCGCCCCCGATGTTGTTGGAGATCATTACGTATTCCAAAGGGTATGAAAATATACTTGCCCCAACATAACGTGCATAATATCAAAACTACGTAGTTAAAATTACACAGGACGATATGTTTTTAGATAACACATGCTAGATTCTTCCGTATGTACATAAACCCCGCACAGAGGTACAGCTCTTTGTTTGGCTGATAAGACTCACTCGCCGTCCTGGGTGGGACTAGGAGGTGAAGGCTTTGGTATGAATGGTATAAGAGGAGTGCCGTGGTCGATCGGTCCAGGCCTTACCGACGCCTTTGAGTTTGGAACCGGATCGATTGGACCGTAATCCTCCAGATTTGCTTTCCCAGTGTTCTCCTTCCCGTTCCCGTAAGTGCTAGGATTATGCACATCTTCCTGCAATTTGATGTCACGGCAGAATTTTGTAACTGTCTTGCGCTAATCACGAATTCAACTGAGGTGTTCTCGTGGAAAAAATAGACATTATCTAAGTTCTGGCTGCAACAATTAACTGATGGAATGTACCTTCAGCTTCCGGCATGTTGCTCTGGTGGCCAAAGCACCAGTGCCAGCAAAATTAACTCCATCTGCAATTCAGAAGCGTCACCTGTGGAGATGAGTGACCCGAGCGCGCAAGAGATCTAATTCGCGCCGCAAAGTTTGCTAGATATCGGTTCTGGTGAGTGGTTCGATTCGTCTCTTTAGAGAGATTCATCATTCTGGCCTTAAACAGTAAACCTAAGCAGATCGTTCTTGACTAATGCCATGCTCTAGAGATACATTTGTTTCAGTAAGTACAGAAAAAAAAAAGGGGTTCATCATAGCATTATCTGCATGTGATGAGCATGGGCAACTAAATCCACCGGATTTCGTTCTTTCGATCACAATTCAAATATCCCAGTTGATATCCTGGATATGAACAAGACATTCGTTTTTCCATGATACTGGCAGAAAAGAACTGCTCCCGACTGAAACAGGATCAGTTACGGAACCATTTTCCTAGCCGTAACGCCACATGCAATGTCCTCTTTGTTGTTATTCCGACACGGTTGCACGACACGACATGCGAACGATCGGAAAGTCTTTCAAGGGACCGTGGAATCACCCTAGCACAGTTAATTAGTCTAGTGTTCTTCTTTTTTGCCTAGTAAGAGGACGAGTGTATCCTCAATTCCAGTACCAAAGGAATTCAAAAGGGCAGGACATGCAGAGTAAAAGTCCGCTGAAAATTAGTAAGTCTGGAAGCACGAAGAATCAGAGCAAGAACCCCAAGAAAGATATTACTACAGTATGCGAAGAAGAGGTGCATCTTTTGGCCCCAGAAAAGGAAACAACAGATGCATCTAGAAGCACATAGCCCATGTCTTCATGGTAAGGGACTCGGATTTTGCTTACCGGTGGATGACAGACCCAGGAAAGTCAAAGCTGCCCCGACCAGAAAGAAGACAAACCAGAAGCTTGGAGGCCTCATTGCTGTTAACTGTGCCTTTCAAGAAGTCAAGCCGAGGACAGCCTCCTCCTGAACACTGAAAACCCAGATCAGAAACTTTCCTCTTCCTCAGTAAAAGACCAAAGATTCTAGAGAGAGCGCGCGCGAGATTGAGAGAATCGGCGGAGGGTGGAGTCTTTCCCCCGATGGTTTTAAAGACACGCGCCTCAACACCATGTTCTCGTGTCGGTGTCGTTACGCAATCAAAGCAAGGCACCCTGTGCTTATGACGCCTGTGGTCCGAGCTCAGGTGACGGAGGAAGTGAACAGTGAAGAAGAGCACCGCAATGAAAAAGGGGACCGCGCATGTGGGTTGCATTAAATTTCGGTTGCTACTTGGCGACAGCAAGACAGCAGAGGTCGCAGAACCAGAGGAGGAGGAGGAGAGACTTGAATTCCGCTGCAGATAGGCGCGGTGGGATGCGAGCCGTTCGGGCACGTCTCCGGACGCAAACGGCGAGTACTCATTTTGAATTATAGGCGGCAAACTCACAGTCACGATATGGATAACAACAATTATGATATTAAGAAGCCAAGGGGGTGTAGCTCATATGGTAGAGCGCTCGCTTCGCATGCGAGAGGCACGGGGTTCGATTCCCCGCACCTCCACTCTTCTTCTTTTATTCCTTGGTATATATATAAATATATTATTATTACCTTCTTTTTCACACGTCCTCGAAAAGTAAGTAATTTTGAGAATTTTAATTTGTATTGCGAGAATTGAATGCCTAAAGACAAATTAATCAATGAAATGTGAACATGGATCCACATTGTTTCCACTTACTGCGCAGATCGCTCGGGCCCTCGGTGATCTTTGAGGGGACGGTGTAGCACTGGCCCTGTTTGATGTTCATTTTTTTTGTGAAGGTTCTCCTAACAAGACAAAGCTACCTCCTTTGTCCCCCACCACCCCTCCAGTACGTTTTTAAAGAGCTAGAGACAGAAGAACATTGCGCCAACAGTCTTCTAGTCCCGGCGACATTGCGTATCGGCTTTGTTTGTCTCAGCAATTGAACGAAATTAGCACTCGGGAGAGACAGCATTTCAAATGGAGAAGCATCTAGACTTGTTCTTGCTACTGATCTAGAGCAGAGTAGAGGCACGGAACGCGTAGACAGAGCAGCAATGCTGTAGCCCTTGAATAAAAGGGAAACCAAACTATGGAATTTAGTAATGCGACGAGCGCCATCACTGTCTAAGGCAAAGGTTATCACGATATCTGAGGACTGACACCATACACTAAACTCGAGACTTCATGCGTTGCGCACTTACCCTTTTGACATTGTATGTCAAGTAGCATATTCTGGTAACAGGAGTTGAGACGCAGCCATCCTAATTTTGATCGACAGGATTTGCTCTTAGCCAGTTCATTTTAATTTCTTGAATCTCTACCATCAGATCGTGATGATCCTCAATTCACCGAGTCCTAAGAGCGCAGCACATTCATTGACCGAGCGTAGCAAATGAGCATTCCTGCTTTCTCACAGAAGGCATTCATCAAGCACAAAGGTGAGCAGAGAGACCGCAGCCAAAATCTTGACGACAAACATGACCTTAAATAGACCAAAAGGTAAGTACCAAATACAAATGCAAGAAACAAAAGAATGTTATTAACATTCTATAATTGCTCGAATGTCAGACATTAATATCACCTACTATAAGAAAGGTAACTCTTAGTTCCAGAGCCCTTCCACCCAGGAGGAAACCAATTGGCTGCTGCAAGGGCTACTCCTCAAACAAGACCTCAGAAGATTTTTATTCATCTCCTCCGAACCATCACCGATACTGCAACACAGAAGCAATGGTGTCACTTTTGTTCAACTACTAAAGGAAATGCAGAGGAAAACAATCACTGCTCTAGAGTAATGCAGCCAAAATACAGAGTAAGGGGAATAATAACCATGAAAGACTTCCACATGGAATTCCTGCTCAGAGGTGAAGTGCAAACGGCAACGGAAGTAACAAGCACATGATATGACAAGATTACACCAAGTTAGCTCTTATGGAATAGAACCGGGCCAGGAAAGAAAAGAATTACCTTGATGAAGCCGATTTCCTTAGCGTTGCTGCGGAAGCACTGCCGGCAGCACATCAGCCCGTACTTCCTGATCAAACCATGAGGGTTTCCACATACTCGACTGCAGAAAACCACACAGAATGTTAAAGAGTTAGGGCAATGCACCTACATCCCAAGCATTATCTCATTTTGCCACCAAAAACCATCAAAGCATATATATATATGGCAGTAACCGATGCAAAATTGGAACTTTAGATTAGCTAATCGGATTAAGAAGCCCTAAGTCTTTCGTATCAAGTTCACGGTGAGCCAACATCTCGAGAAACCACTTTGAGCAATTCAGCGTCAGTCCTTCGACCGATGGGTTGGTCGTGGAAAAAGCAACACAACATCACCGGTTTGGCTTGATGAACGCATCACAAGGACCCGAATTCTGTTCCTCTTTTGAGCTTTTAAAGAACCGATCGACCACGCTACGAGGGAAACATATATGCAATCGCAATTCTCGGACGGGAACAGGTGCAAGAAACCGATCAGACAGCTTGATTTGGTTGTCATTCGCAAATATCGTCGTCAACATCGCGCACATGACACAAACCAGAAAGGAAGAATCGACATACCAAGCGCGAGAGCCGGGGCCGTAGTTCTTGGGGTGCGAGTTCCACACGTTCGAATGCCCCATTCTTTCACCCTTCCTCCTGCAAACCCTAGCTCGTTCAAGCGGCTTGAGTACTTGGACTTTGCAGCCAAAAGAGACGACATAACCGCCACAAAACGGGAAAATTGCAATTTGCCCCAATAGTTTTAGCCCCTTCTCCTTTGAGCCCATATGTTTCTTAATCGGACTCAATTTTGATTGATTACGCGTGTACATGAGTAATCAAGAGAGCTGTCAAACGGGTGAGTCAGGAACGATCGAAAAATGGTCTGATCCATATTAATCAATTTTCATGCATTATAAATCTAGTGACACATATCTAACTTGATTTATATTATTAAAATATTTTCACATTTAATTCAATTTAGGAAAAAAAATTCTTATAAATTTTTGAAAAAATTATATTCCTAAATCATCGCTGGACCTTGGTGACAGCTGGCAACCGGCCACAGATGCAGTCGATCCTGAGGAGCTCAAGCTTGCTAGCCACGAGCAAGCCTTGCGCTTGCTTGACCCCTCGATCCCGGCAAGCTCGAGCTCACCAAGCCGTTGTTGGCAAGTCATGGCGGCAATAGAGGAAGAAGCGGTTGAGGTAGTAGGAGGAAGAAGGAAAAAAGAAAAGAGAAAAAAATTTATAAAATTATAAATCGATTTTTTAAAAAAATATTCAAAAAATTTATTTGTGACCATCTTAAAATAGTTCACTTAGCTAACCCATTTTTGACCCATTAAGTTTTTAAGTAACCCATTTAAGACCCAATTAAGTTTTAAAACAACCCATTTATGACCTACCACTATTAAATATGGGTTAAAATATAGGTTCTAGACCCATTTTGCCATCTCTAGTTATCAATCAATTTGCTTGTTTAATACACCTAATAGGAAAACATTCAATTTTCAACCATTGATTATGCATTTCACGAAAATAGTAGGTGCTTGAAGATCGCAATTCTTTCCTTATTTAATTGCTTAAATAGGTGTCTAGGGCACTTTTTTCCGCAAATTGTATACACACGTATTCTTATGCACTATGAATGGAAATGCCATAGAACATGTTTAAGTTATGAGATATGGAAGACATCCGGCCCTAATGTTGTGTTTGGTACGGCGGAATGCAATGAAACGGAACGATGGTGGTGGTTCTAATATATTTATTTGATGAATCATGCAAGATATGGACTGGAACTCACTTGTTTGGTTGTAAAGAAAAAATGTCGTGGGAATGGAATTCAATGAGAAAGTTATGACAAACTTAATTTACACTGAAGTTGAATTTATTATAATTTCACATTATTAAAACATGTACAACCAAATAATGCTATTCATAATTGATTAGTATGTTAATGGGTACATTTTAAAAATGATTCATAATTTATCATTATTCCATGGAATGATATTTTTCAAACCAGACATGCAATTGTCACGGACCGACGCTTGAGATCGCGAACCGTGTGGCACTTAAGCTCCCTTTGACTCTTGTTTGGATGCCTAAGTTCAGCCTTCCCCAGCCTTCCCCGATGTATCGCTCACTCACTCATTAGCCCACTCAAATCAAAGAAAGAGAGAGTGTGTGTGTGTTTAGAAAGAGAAGCCTTGTCAGAGAATTAACTTCTATTGTTCAAATGTTGAGTGGTACCAATAAGGGGAAGAGCGCCCCTAGTTATACATGTGGAGATCTACTCTTCTCAAATACCTTCTACCCTATTAAATATAAGACTTACCATCTATCTCATTAAATTTCTTAAATACAAATTCAAGGCTTCTTCTGTTCCTTGGGATCTTTTTTCAGTACATCGAGCCTTGAAAACTTTCAGGACCGTGACATAATGATACTCGAAACAAACAATTGCGCTTCTCAACTCCAATCGGAATAAGAGTAAGAGGTCTCAAGTTTGATGCCATACTCCTTTTTTCGCTCATTTACGGGTCTGATAGTCATTGGGTTCCTTTAATTATACATTCCTTGAATCTCAACAATCTTCCCTTCGAAAATGTTCGCCACACCGCACCGCATGGCACGCGACCAAATGGAACGGGTGCATTCCTATAACTATAGATGACCAAATAATCAAACAATCTGCTGGTTGAGATTAGAGGTGTGCACGATCCGAGTTGGTCCGGTCCTCGTATGAAACTCGGGATCGGACCGATAATCTCGATCCCCATGTTTTCAGGACCAGAACCGATGGTCCGGTCCGGTCTTAGTGGGACCGTTAAATAATGAACCTACAAAGCCAATCGCGACTGCCTAACAGCAAAACACAATTTTTTTCGTTCGTGATGGATCGCATGAATGAGATAACCTCTCATTTTTAAGGCATTTCTACATTAGACAAATGATTTGTCACAAATCATATGACATACCAAACCAACAAATACATTTGTAATTGTACGAAAACATAACAAGATAAGAATGTCGCCTTAGCAATTGTTTCGTCCTAAGTTCCAAGAAGTTTGAAACTAAAAGAAGAACAAAACCAAGAAAAGCAAAGCATTTTCCACTAATCAACAAACAATGTTAGGATGGAATGAACATCTAATTACTAATTAACCTATCGATGTCAAACCAAAGACTGCTATAAGAAGGAAGAAACCATTTATAGAGATCCAAACGTTACATGTTAAAACTCAATTCAAAAATTCAAAAAAAAGAACTCAATCTCAAAATTACCCCAAGCATGAGTAACTTTTTTTTGCACACATCTAACTATTAAAAGCAAACAAAACAGCACAATTTGAGCATCCCAACTAAGAAATTTAGAAAAAAAAAATATGTTTATATATCATATAAAAATAGGTCCGGGCCGAGCGGTCCGGTCCAATGACCCCTAGAACCGAGGACCGGACCGCCCGGCCACCGGTCCTACTTATAAGAATCGGGGACTGGACCGATTCCTTAAAGGACTGGACCAAAATGGCCGGTCCGGGCCAGTTTGCTCACTCCTAGTTGAGATCAAGAGAGGAGGAATGGTGGATCTGGTGGTTGAGACATCAAGCATCCACCTAAGGTGGTCGATTTCAACTGAGATCTTCTTCTGAGTAAGACAGCCGATAGCTATCGCGACAACTTCCAAATGTCAATTCCATACATCATGACGGTGCGCCAAGACGGCCAATAGCTATCGCGACGACTTCCAAATGTCAATTCCAAACATCACGACAATGCGCCTTTTCAATTTCTCAATACGAGTAATTCATTGCAATTGGCTGACCAAGTGACACGATTGGCTCATCATGCAATAATAGTCGACTGAGGCGATTTGATATGGAGAGAATATGAAGCCAATCGATATATTTCGGTAACGATCATCCCGGCCTGCCAACCTTTCCTCGGAATTGACCAGACAAGGTCAAAATGCATCCTGAAGGGCGGTTCACCTACTAACTGATAGCGCATCCCCATCTTATAGCAAACTTCGCTAAAGAAATGATTGCTTTCGACTGATGATTGCACCAACTTCTTCGGTTCATAATGTCGTGATAGTGACATGGACGACCGACAACCTAAACAAAGCCGACAAACTCCTCCGGCTTTTCGGAGCATTGATGACACTCTTCTGGTATGTAATCTACTGCCTATGACAATTAGTATTGCCGGTACCTTCAATAAAGGCCCGTTTGACAAAAACATGATCTCAGCACATCTTCAACTTAAGAAACAACCCTAAGGAAAACTCCTCAAAAAGACAGTAGGACTACCAAGAGGCATTGGTGATGGGAAAAATGCTGAGGCTATTCCTTGGCTGTGTCTTTTCGAGCATATGACCAAGGCAAGAACTCTAGTAGGAGAAGCGAAGAGATGAAAAAGAGTTGATGAGGCACCAGTCTAGTAACATACAAGTAAAATAGCAGATTATATTGTCCGATTTAGTTCAAGCAAGGGAGTATATACGGAGCTAAATTATTTCATAGAAGCGCAAGCGTGGCGAGTAGGGAACAGAAGCAATGGATTAAATCCATCTGGGGGGCACTTTTGATATCTACAGAAGGCTTACTTGATGTGAGAAGAAACTCCGCTAAATGGGAGTGACATCCTCTCTTATTTCTAGTCGGCCGCTTCTCTGTTCGGAGATACTTCGCCAGTTTGCTATCAGAAAGCTTGCGAGCAAGTGATTCTGGTGTATCGGTCAATAGCTGCGATGAAGGTTTGGAGCACACCGAGCCCATCCAAAGATACTCCAGAACGATCTTTTCTTGATCCGCCTGGAGGACTGGGCAATCTCCTTCTCGTTTCTCTCTAACATCTCCCACATCACATGCACATCATCGTACTCGCACCTCCTCACATCATGTCGCAGCTTCAGCAGTCCTATATTTCCCATAAGAAAAGGTGTCAAAATCTCACCTAAAAAAACCATGCTTGAATCAAACAAATAATTAGGCAATGATACAGAACCTGGCGTGCCTGACAGAAAGAAAATGGTAAGGGAGATTTTATTTGCAAAACATAAAAGATTGACGTAGTTAAAAGAATTAAAAGACGATCATCAAAGAACTTAAGGCAAGTGGAAGCAAGCGCTTAAGATGACACTGGTCCTTCCATGAGTTCAAATTCAGCTAACTTAGTTCAAACAGTGCTCTTGGTGGATCCCCATTTTTGCCACTCAAGACAGAATGGAAACAAGATGGAAACAAGATGAAAGCATCACGCCATAACAGATCATCGTGGCCTTTTTTACACATCAAGTAGCGAAATGATAGTGCAAGTAAGCAATGTCTTCTTTCCTATCAATAATAACATAACCATGCTTATTGCTATCATCATTCAATGTACTCAACACGAGAAAAGTCACGAATTAACAATTGCAGTACTAGTCGAAGCTTGGCTGAAGCTAACTTATCAAAAGTTGGTACAGCCACCAGCCACTCAAGCTTATGCTTGGTGCTGATTGGCGTACTTTGAGAAGCGAGAAGAGAACATCCAACTTCTAACAGGTTTAGCCAAAAGAAAAATAAAACAGATAACATTCAACAGGGAGCCACACTCGTATCGTCAACGGAAAAAGGAAAGAAAAAAAGAAAGCGAGATATCGCCAAGGACGCCCTTTTCTAATCAGGACAATAGTCTGACAGAAAGTTGCTGATAGAAAAAGGGTTCAAATATGAACACTAAATCAGAGAACGCAAGGAAAACCAGAGATCAAGACACGAGTATTGTAAAGCAGAACGAGAATGGTTATCAGCAACAACAATCTCCAACTGGGCATAAGCCTGCAATGATTCTGCCCATACCTCGTTCGTTTAGCCATCAGCCGACAGCATCTCCTGATTGAACAATGCCCAACAGACCAAGGGAAATAATCATAGGATGCAGGAACAAGAAAAAACAAAAGATCTTCTTTGATCTACAATCCCTAAATGCATATTCGATTTCGCCAATCGGGTCACCAAAATCTCGCTGGAAAAAAAAAAACGATCGAGAACAGCAGACGATCAATGCTCATACACCCATTTCCGGAAGGACAACAGAATCAAGAAGAGATCAAATCAAAACGAGAAACCCCCGAAGGCATCTCTCAAGCCGGCGACATTACCGCTCTTGCGCATTCGGAGACGCGCGGCGACGCCGATCCAGACATTCTTGAGAGGGTGCTTGAATCTCTCCCAACACTGCATTCTCGTCCCCGGCGGCGCAAAGGATATTCCGAAAAGGTCTCACGGCCGTTTCGATTCTTGCTCCGGCCACGTGGGGGAGAGAAACAGAGACGGGATGGAGGGGAGAGGAATTTTTCCCTGCTCGAACAAAAACGGAAAAACACACCAAGGTGGAAACAAATCAGAAATTATATCTGCAACCTGAGGACTGAAGGCGTCAACGATAATTTGCTTAAATTAGGAGATCGGAACGAAAGATTGTGCGAGGAAGATACCTCTCTACGGTTGCTGATCGACTGATGCTGAGGCCAACATCATTCCCCTGTTCTCTCTCTCCCTCTCTCTCTCTCCCCTGAAGGAGCTCTTGGTGTGTACCGCTCGAGGAGATCGTGGCTTGGTCGACCGCCACGTGTCGACCGCTGCGGTGGGGCTCGTGGGTCGCGTTGATCGCGACTTCCTTCCAGCCGGAAGTTGACGGTTGACTCGCCCGGCTCGCCCCACGTGTGCGGCGGCGGGTCTGTGGTGGGACGATGGCTCGGACAATGACTCGCTGAGGTTGTCGGGCTCGTTGCTTCCCGTGATGATGCGCTCGATTTGGGTGAACTTTTCGAGTTTATTTATATTCTTCAAAGGCCATAATCATGTGGCATATCAATTAGCGCTTGCATGGAGAAATTTCAATGGCGTCACATCAAAATATCAAATTCACGTGAACAATCATGTCATTTTATTGTTTTGTTATTACTACACATCTGTTTTTTTGTTTTTTTCAAATCTGTCGCTTTAAGCGGTCGTTTTCTGAACTCGAATTTATTCTCAATCAAGACATGCTTGAGAACCCTCTTAGAGTTGTTCAAGTGGTAAATGTGTTCATCTTCATCGACCGACATTTAAGTTCCGATCACAACACTTGGGCATTCTTTCACGGTCATAGCACTCGGCACCCTTAGGGTAAAGGGACTTGAGTATGGATTCTATCCTTAAAAAGGGTAAAGGGACAAGGGGTTTGAGAGGACCACAGGTTCAATTTTTCTTTTTGTCCCGATCAAAATAAAATGTAACACAAAGATAGGATTCTCAATTCAAATCCCGAATTGTGATCGTTAGAATTGAGCTAACAACCCACTACACTCAATTGTATCTAGCTTGTATTGTTGACGATAGGATTTGATTCCTTAGATTGATTGTGCAAATCTCGGATTGATAGATTGATTGATTCAGTCAATCCATAAGATCGGATACTTAGTTCGCAAAATAGGAAAATATTATTTTGTATATTATTTGCTACATTGTACTTTCTTTTGTCATTACAATTCATTCTCGTTATGAAATGTAGTTTTTCTTTCTTTGCCTTGTTTTTAAAAGATTCTAAGCAATGGGACATAAGAAAAAGTTGTTTTCATCGGATGTGGCATCTTCCAACAATGATTTTTGGCCAAAACGAAAAGAAAAAATCTCACAATTGTGATCAATTAACGCGTGCGGCAATACAAATAAGTGTTGTTATCAATATATGACATAGTTAAACGTATTTACATGACACACGCGAGTGTTTGTGGATTGAAATGGTAGAAAACGGATTCCAAATACAATACACAAGAAAATATGGAAAATATGCCCAAAATAACTTGAATAAGTGATTGTACAAGTACGTCACACAATAGAACGTACCTTGGTTTCCACAAATTAAATGTTGAAACAACCTTGAGAGAGCATTCGTCCACCAATTTCGTGTTCATGAGAGGTCATTCGGTTTCTCTTTCTAAACAATGATGTTCTAAGAAGAGGAAGAAGAACCCGATATGTAACTGCCTTGGCAGTTACTTAGGCTATGAGCTTGGGCTGGATTAGCCCAACATGGGCAGCCCATCACCATAAAAACCTATCAGAACTTAATCGTGCTTAGGATATAAATAGATATAATAAACGTGTAAGTTCTTAAATTGACCCTTTCAACTTGCTTATCACACTCTTCGACGCCTTTAATCAAACAAATTAACAAGTTGCTTGTATCAACGAGACAAGTTTTGATACATCTGCATATATTTAGTTATGGGATAAGCGCATCAGAAAATTTTAAAATTTGTTGGAAAAATGCAATCAAGTTTTAAAACTTTCAAATAGTATAATTAAGTTATAAAACTTATCAAATTAGTGTAATCGAGTACTTCCATCTGTAATATTGAGTTTGAATAACGAAAAATGATGACGTGACATTTTTTATGATTTTTTTTTAAGAGAGTCGTAGAAGTGATTGTCAGTTTTAAAAGGTAGAAAAGCTAAAAAGTAAGGAAAAAGACTAAAAAGTTACAAAAAGAAGAACAGAACCGCTGATCGAGCAAGAGAAGTGCCGGAGGGGTGTGGTTGGGTTTAAAGAATCCTCACATGAAGAAGAGAACTGCTCATCGACCCTTGCTCGTGCCCTCGGTGCGAGCAAGCGAGGGATTGCCTGGTCGCTTGCTAGCTCCATCGATCCATTCGCAGGAAACAGCAATCACAAGAATCCTCACACAAAAGGTTTTGCAGAAGGAAGGAAACTTTTGATTGAGATTTTTCATATGGTTGATAATTCGCAAAGCACCCTCACATGAAGCGAAGATTCACACAGAGAGTCCTGTCAGTTCATGTGCTCAGGTCGCTTGCTCGGTCCTCCGATCAAAGGAGTCTCGACCTAATCTAGAGCCGCTACGCTCGCTGGAGAGGCGGGTCGACCCTCGTATGATGATGGAGGCGAATGGTGCCGCCACCACCAAGTGAGCAAGAGAAGGCCAGCGGCCCTTGAGGTGGCCGGACGATGGTCACCGGCCCTCGCCGTCGCTCTTGCAGGGTCGACAGCTCTCGCTAGGGATTGGGGTGGCAGGGTCGCCATCTTCAACACTACGATCGTGCTTTCTCGCTCTCATTTTTTGTTTTTCTTTTTTTAATCTTTGGATTTTCCCTTTTTGATTTTTCAGTTCCAATTTTATTCTTTTAAAAATATTTGTGGCTTTTTTCTTTTTCATTTTTACTAAAATTGCTTACGTGGCAGCCACGTCAACACTTCTCTCTTCAAAAAAAAAAATGCCACGTCGGAATTTTTCATTACTCAAATCGGATGGAATTAACAAAAATCATCAATTGCACCAATTTGACAAATTTTAAGAATTAACTGCACTATTTGAAAGTTTCGCACTTTCTGACTTGGGACTTCTAGTACACTTATTTCTTTAATTAAACCTATCAACATCCATGACACTTGAGATATATATATATATATATATATATTAAACACTAATTTACTAGTTTACAAGAGAGTATCGATCTAAATCCTATTATACTTGAATAGACTTTCTTGTGTGCGAGTTTGAAAGACATGGCACAACTAATAAACATGTTACGTTTGGATTAGACCTAAATTTGACACGACAGGAAGACACAAATTGCCAGCCCTGGTATCTATTCCTCTCTACATTTGTGTCGTGAAAAGCATTTGCTTTTTAATAGCATGGGTTATTCGAACCTTCACCTCAACCAATCTCCATTAATGTGCTCAAGCTGAGTCCATCCACACGCGTCAAAGGAAGCTCCATAGACTGGATGACAAGCTTCACTCCCAACGTTCTAAACGAAAATTAGTGATTCAGATAAAAGATCCGAGCACATCCAAACAAACCGCTCAAAGGTTACATTTATGTTAAATATTGTTGGAGAAGATAGAAAAATAAGAATAATTATTTGAGATATGCAAGCACTGTTTTTAATGATAATTCCGCCTTCTCGAAATATGAAACTTGATGCGACAGTCTCTAGCAATTATCCATCCAAGGTACCTCTTTACTCTACACCAAATAATAGAGAACGGAAACAATGAAATTATATGTAAACCCAACAAAAAAAGGAAGGAAAATGGAATGAGAGAAAAGAGTTATTTTGTCTTAGTATTAAATTTTGGTTTTTGTTCAGAGCAAAAATTTGTAGGTAAATGAAAGAGTCATTTTTATTTGTATATTAATAGAGGGCATCCCAGACCATGCATGGGTGTCGGGGCCCTCGCCTAGACTAGGTGAGGATTACTTGCCCTCGATGGTTGGTCAATGACCTCACCGGCCAGAGTTGTTATAAAAAAAACAAAGAAAAGAAGAAAAATAAGAGAAAAAGGAAAAAAATAATTAAAAAAATCATTAAGTTTTAAAAAATTATCCACATGAGCGTTGGTCGTCTCTATTCATGTCACGTAGGAGGGTTAGCGTTCATGTCAGTGATTTTCGACCAAAATTGACTGGATAGATTGAATTAGTACCGATGCAAAATGTTTAGCATTAAATTAATTCAATTGAAAGGTTTAATATTGAATTAATATCAATAAAATAGGTTTAGAATTTCTTTGATACTTTTCCCTTCCAGAAAATAACAACTGAATGCCATCCAAGAACAACACAAGAGCATTACCAAATTCTCGAATAAAAATTTGATTACCAATATCTATAGCATGAATAATTTAGATGCAACCAATGTTCATCCAAGAGTTAATTTATTTCTCTGACATTGCAAGCCAAAAGCAAAGTTGCTCAACTTCACTTCTTTAATTTGATCAGACAGAGCTAGGAAATTACTAATGTATCAGCATGAAATAAATTTGCACTGCAAAAGTCGGTGTTCTTTACAGGACAAAGATTTTTTATTTTTTTTTAAAGTTACCCCTATTTAAATTGAAATAAGCCTTGAGTAATTTCTCCAGCACTGCCGAAGCCGGTGTTCCCAAGTACATCGTAACTGTAAACAGTTGCTGCTCACGTAGCATCATCCGACAGACGGATAGATAAATTCTTCGTTAGATATTTTCAGCTGCCAAAAATGCCCGAAGTAAAAAATGAAAAAAAAACCTTAAAAAGCATACAAGCGGTAATAGATTCATCAATTTTTGTTTTGTGTTTTTTTTTTTTTCCTCAAAGAAAACAAGTTGCGGAATCTGTCGGCGTCGCAGCTCGCTTTAGGTTCGGGCCACAATCCGCGAGGTCCTGATCTCGTCAGCTGAGGATTTCCGTCCGAATTCTGAGGCGTTGCGATGTCGAGGGCTCGAGTCTACGCCGACGTTAATGTGCAGCGCCCCAGGGATTACTGGGATTACGAGGCTCTCACCGTTCAATGGGGGTAAAATCCCTCGAAACCACGATCTGTTTCCTTTGTTGTCTTCTTTCGTTTGGTGGATGACGACCCGTCGAGGCGCGTTTCGATTGCGATGCTTGCGGGTTTTCAGCTTAAAGTTCTTGCCTTTCGAAATGGGTTTGTCTTCATTTTCGTTTTTTTTTTGGGGGGGGTTGCGTTAGGGTTGGGTGCTGTGCTGCGGTGTGTTTTGCTTCCCGCTGCTTGGTCTGGGCATTTGCTGAACTTGGTCGTGTGAGTGCGGCGAAGAGAATGTGCTGGTCATTGCGATCGCCTTCGGTTGTTGAGATCGTTCTGTAGAGAAGCGAATCATTGGCAACAAGGTCGATGTTGATGCATACTGTGGAAATTTAGCTGGAGGATGCGTAATGAGGATTTGGTTGAGTAGCGTTTTAGCTTGAAGTTGCTAGTCGTGCTGAGACAAAGCTTGAGCGGATCAATTTTCTACCTTGATGTTTGATGATCTGGTTCGGCCGAAGTTCTTCCTACTATGAGTGCTAAATGGTTTGATAATAGTTAAAAGGTGGATGTTGTAAGATAGATGAGGTTTATAGCGAGGATGTAACAGTGATGTGTCTTTTGTTAATGCTCGCTCTGATGGGGTTTTTCCTTTTTTAATTAAGAGTCCCTTCTATGTCATCGATTCAATGGAGTTCTGTGAGATTTAAGTATCTTTTACTAGGCAGATTATGAGATCTAGATATTTGTTGGCTACAAGCAAGAGCTGTTGATTGTTTTGACTCTTAGGTGTCTTCAGCTATTCCTGGGTTACAATGGATGAGAAATCTGGCTTTTGTTGTATTGTTCTCTTTACCAGTATGTTCTCTTCTATATCTGGTGACACTGAAGCGTGTTCACTTTGTGGACAATTTGAACAATCTATAATTAAGTCTTCCTGCTCTTCTTATGGCCAGAGATCAAGATGACTATGAGGTAGTTAGAAAAATTGGGAGAGGAAAATATAGTGAGGTTTTCGAAGGTATTAACGTCACCAATAATGAAAGATGCGTCATCAAGATCCTCAAGCCTGTTAAGAAAAAGAAGGTAACTCTTGCAATTACTCCTTCCACTCGGATTTCCTAGCAATATGGATATTTATGTTGCCAGACTAATGCCTGTTGTTCATTCTCTAAAACATGCCTTTCTGTATAATTGATGTAATACTTCATGGTCGTGCTTGAAGTTTTGGAGTTTGAACAGTGAATTAGGCAGGTGTTTCATCATAAATAGTGTACCATTGATCATGCTTTCACTGCATGGATTTGATGGAGATGATATGTTTCTATATCTAAAGATGTTGACATCCTATCTGCAGGTCCTATCTTCTGAACAATTCAAATTCTACAAATTGATTTCTGCACATACCTTGAAGCATTTGTTCATTGATGTCCTCTTGATCGGTTGCATCATATCAATGTTTGAACTATTGTCCACGCCTGGCATTTAATGATGCTGGGAAATTTTGTATCCCTGTCTTGCTGCCGTGAGAGTACCTAGGCAGTATTGAATTTATAATTTGATGTCAGTGTGGACATTGAGTTGTAAGCAAACATGTATTATCAATTTCCTGTATTTGGCTGCTATAGAAGACAATCAATTAACAATTTCTGAATCCATTCTCTTTCTTGTATTTACTATTTTTTTACGTTTTGTATGATTCATGAGTCTACTTTCCATGGTTTCTCACTGTTGAATTTTTTACTTTGGGTAGCCATTTTAGCGGTTGCTACAATCATCTCGTGCTCTAATATGGCACTATGTCTATATCTCTGCAGATCAAGAGAGAAATAAAAATACTGCAGAATCTCTGTGGTGGCCCTAATGTTGTGAAGCTGCTTGATATTGTCAGAGATCAGCACTCGAAAACCCCTAGCTTGATTTTTGAATATGTGAACAGTACAGATTTTAAAGTTTTGTACCCCACTCTAACAGATTATGACATACGATACTACATATATGAGCTTCTTAAGGTACAGTTCTTATTCAATGACGCATCAACATCTTGGCTTTTTGTCTCTTTTACTAGGAATAAATCTCCTATGAAAATAGTGTGTGTTTGGATAGACTTTTACTATTTACTTTTTTATGAATCTAAATCTTACAATACACACAAACTTTTTTTAATCTGACACTTGAACTTTCACAATATATGACACGTAGATTCACATATATTGTGTTCACGATTTTTTGAAACTTGGATAACATTCTAAATTTTAGCAGAAAGCAAAAAAAGTACGTCTTGCTTAAACTTGATTCTAAACAAAAAGCCTTAGTATTTTTAGATTAAAGTACTTTGTCTGTGTACTTTAAAGACTTAAGCATCTTTGTAACTTCAGGCATTAGATTACTGCCATTCACAAGGCATAATGCATCGAGATGTCAAGCCACACAATGTTATGATTGACCATGAATTACGGAAGCTCCGTTTGATTGATTGGGGACTTGCTGAATTCTACCATCCTGGTAAAGAATACAACGTCCGTGTAGCTTCAAGGTAAGGATTATGGATTCCATGGACTCAGTTTTGTTGGACCTGATCTACCTTCTTCCAAAGAATGTAAAGTAAAGATTAACTGATTGTGTTATGTGCCACCTCCATAGTACCATCAGCAATTACGATTTTATTGCTATGAAAAGATAAATTGAAACTTTCCTTTATTTTAGTTTTTAGATATTAATGGCACAAGCTGGTGCATTTCCCTTGAGAAATGATCTTCTCTTGTCAAGGAGTTAATGGTGATCAATTGATTGCCTACTGATTTCCTGCCCTCCCTCCCATTCCCCTCTTGAAGAATGTAACTATTCCGAATAAGGTGGAGCCATGTGTTTTAGTTTGGTGTTCTGTGAATCACTTCCTTAATGGCTGGTGCGCTGTTCATTTCTAGCAATCTTTTTGACTTTATGGGTTAGATCTGGCTCCATGAAGGCAATTTAAGGATTTTGAAGGAGCTTGCTTTTCGTTCAACTTGAAAGCACTCTTTCTGAGGGTCAATAGTCAACCTTATCAATTTGCTGAAGACTGTTAATTAGTCAATTACCTGGCTCATGCATTTTATAATAACCTTAATTGAACAGGGTCTGTTCTATAGGCTCAGATCTCTGTGTGGAGACAGGAAATGTTGGATGATTTTTTGAGAGACATGGTTAATAATCCTTGTTTGTCTCATGGCATGCTTTCTGCTTTTTATATTTGTTTCTACTTTTCTTTTTGTGTGTTTTGGATAATCCAGTTAGTGTACCAAGATTTTTATGAAAGACATTTATTATTGAACCTGGATTCTATTCAACTATGTCAGATATGTGGCGATAATTTAGAGTATGTGCATATGCATATGCCCCTGTTGGCGGTGAACCTCATACTGTTTGTTCAGATGCTCTACTTGATGTGTTTTTGAACTTACTGTTGTATAATATTAATGTATTGTTGTATGAGAATTCCTTTATGACGGTGTTCTATTTGCACAAAATTAAGTAATATGGTCTTTCAGATATTTTAAGGGTCCGGAGTTGCTTGTTGACCTCCAGGACTATGATTATTCCTTGGACATGTGGAGCCTTGGGTGCATGTTTGCAGGAATGGTAAGATAGAACTGACAAATTTAATAGCATTTAAATTATTTCTTTTCACAAATTTTGACGTGTTGAAACATCCTTGCAGATATTTCGGAAGGAGCCGTTCTTTTATGGCCATGACAACCATGACCAGCTTGTCAAAATTGCCAAGGTAATGTGAGATCCATGTGGCCAATATTATTTAAACTGGAATGTGTTTGATGGGTGAGTTACATTAGGGAGTTTGGCTACTGAGAAGCTTTCGGAATTAATAAAGAAGCATGTTGCTATATTTTTAAAAGCGGTAATCTTTGTTGTCCTAACTTTTGACGTGATTTTGTGGTCATGCCTCTAGGCATGGACCCTGATGTATAGTTCAAATTTTCTTTGTTTCTTTGGTTCAGACTAATAGGATATGGCCTTGATGATTATAGACCCGAATCACGTCATTGAGGATATTAGAACCACTTGTCGGGCGATCGTCAACAAATTCGAAGATTTAAATTTTGACTCCTTTTTAATGGGCAAAATGGAATTTGCTTATCATTTGGAAATGCTTGCTGTTGCCTTTGAGATGGCAGAATGCTAGAGTGCAATTCCATCTGAATTTAAGGAGTGCAAGCACAATTTGATCAAGATATTATATCTATATAAGCTAATAGAATGACATATTTAGAGCCTCAGACTATGTTAGATACCGATGTAATGCAGTGGACTGTGATTCGAGTGATGAGCATGCCATCTATAATCTCTGTGTGGCAGTGTCTTTGCCTTCTCAAACTAGTAGTCAAGATTTCCTTCTAACTGTTTGTATCACATATGCACTGCACTGCAGGTTCTGGGGACAGATGAATTAAATGCCTATCTGAGCAAATACCACTTGGAGCTCGATCCGCAGCTAGAAGCTCTTGTTGGAAGGTTCTCCATATTCTGTTCTTTTACTTCTTAAAATGCTAGCTAATCATCCTATCTGGCATATCTTTAGTTCTTAGTCAGCTATGGCCTTTTGGTGTGTAGAGTTGGGGCAAGTTGTTCGGAGGGGTTGCCACTTGCAAACAGTTCTAACTAGATCCTCCCCCTTGGAGGACAGGGCTATAAAAAACTCGGTGTTTAACTCAGTTTTTGGACAATGATGCTTCCTAAATATAATGGAGGCTGCAACCTCTAGAAAGGGTCGGTTATGTTGGGAAGGATGTCAGAGATACTGTTATATCCTCTGATAATTTGCATGTATTCGAATTAGGCTCTCTAAAAAATCTAAGTCTGAACTGAAACTTTAGTGCATTTCAAGAAGCTGTTAATGGCACTGTGCTTTCCAATTCCAGCAGGACAGTACGTTTAAGAACTTTATTCTATTTGTGGCACCTTTCCCCAATAAATTGATGATTGCAGGCACAGCCGGAAACCGTGGTCCAGATTCATTAATGCTGATAATCAGCATCTTGTTTCTCCAGAGGTTAATTTTCTGTCATTATGTTATTTTTATGAAAACCTTCAAAAGGATTTCTGATTAGCTTCCTTGGTATTTCTTGTTCTATTCCTCTTTAAATTATTCATTCTTGATCACATGATATATTCAGGCTATTGATTTTCTTGACAAGCTCCTCCGATACGACCATCAGGATAGGGTTACGGCGAGAGAAGCAATGGTATGATTTTGGTTGAAACTGCCCCTTGTGTTATCGCTAATCATTTTGTCTATTCCTAAAATATTGCTATCCACAAATTCGGTCCCTCTTGGTCCATGGACAACCTAATAGTAAGCCTCTGTGTATCTTTTATTGCTTTGCGATAATCACGTGAAGACTTCATTATTAGGATCATATAGAGTAGTGTATCTTGAATCCCTTCTAATGTTATGCTGAAGGTACTGTGTCATCCTCTAACTCTATCGTTGACTATGGCTTCCTCTGTCAAAATAATTCTTTCTCTATGGGTAAACTCAGATAAAATGGGTTTGTCAATATTTTAGTAGTGTATACAGGAAGAGATTCACTGTCAGCTGTCCTCAGTATGTTGCTGTGTTTCCGCGAATAAGGTTCTCAAGTTTATATGTGTTGCTACTCATTCTTTTCGATTCCTGTCATGTCAAGGACACAAGATAGTACAATGAAAAATAAACCTGGAGGATAAGATTAGTTTCCCCTGTTTATCTCGTCGCCCCTTTCTTATGCTCTCAAATCATTGGATGTGTGGGATATATGCTAGCTCAAATTGTCTTGTCTCGAGCTATAGCTTTTCGTCTAATATGCAACTTTGCCACGAAACAGTCTAATTGAACAAGGTGTGAGCAGGTTAACGTCCAATACTCTTTACATTTCGCAATTCCCAATGTTCACTTTCACTTTGCGATGTCAGTCGTGAAGTCCTATACATTCTTATTGTTTGGAAGAGTGGCTTATGTCAGCATATTCATCTTTTTCAGGCTCATCCATACTTCTCGCAAGTAAGATCTGCAGAGAACAGCAGGATGAGGACACAATAAACCGCTCCGGGAGTCATCATCGACTGTGGTACTCTATTCTAGTTCAGGCTGCTTCCTTGGGTCTTACTCGAATCCATATGACCAGGGATAGCTTCAAATTTTGCCCCATAAATTGATTTTAGTATTTCCAGTTCTTAAACTGGGGCCACAGAATGTGCCTTGAATTTTACAACCGTAGTTATTCAGTTTGGACATGATTAAATGTACGGCTAATGCTGATTTTTGGATTATCCTGATTTGCGTGCTATAAAACACTGCTTGGGCAATTTTTCTCTTGATATTGCCATTGACTCGGCATCAATATGTAGTCCAACTGATCGTTTGCCATGAGACTCCGGTCGATGTTAGTTGTGGAACATGATTGTACAGAGATCATCGGTGCTTCGGTATCCAGGTTTGTCCCGGGGTGGGCATGGGTTTGTATAGGACTCTCTTTTCCATCCTTTTTTCTTTTATCTGAGTGTCACAATTGAGATTGAAAACGCGAGACGAGGTGCTTATCGAAGTGGATGTGGAGACCGAAGGGAGCAAAATCCTTTACGCGTTTATCGGTAGGAACTCACCATCTGCAGCCCTTGAGATTAAACCGAAACCTGCCAGTCTATCTTCTATCGTATCCTGTTCCAAATATCGGAGATGGATGCTTCCCCTTCCCTATATTACAACGAACGTATAAATCTCCTCGAGAATTCTCTTCTTGTGCTTCACAAGAGGAAATCGGTATTGCTTGGGAGGCTGATAACCTAACTTGACTTCAAAATTTTGCTAGAGACGAAGGGATGAGCTTCATAACAGGAGTTAAGGAATGGAAGGAAAATGCCTAGACAATCTCAGCAGGTATTAAGGATGGGTTTGGTTCAGTATTTGAAATGAACTTTTAGCCTGAATACTCCTTTGCGAAATGCTGAACTGTTTGGTAAGTTTTTTCCAAGAGAGCATTTGGCCGAATGCTCCATTGGAAAAAATTTGCCAAACAGTTCAGCATTTCGCAAAGGAGTATTTAGGCTGAAAGCTCCTTCCAAATGCTAAACCAAACCAACTCTAAGCCTTGTTCACTAGACGCTAAACTTTTGGCTAATTAGATTCAGAGCAAGCAGGACATCCGCTCAAGTAAGCTTCCTTTGTGGCCACTTATAATACAAACTTGAACTTAGACAAATTCAATGCCACAAAAGGCGGCGGATTTTTATTAGCATATGTTTTAAAATATGTTCGAGTCGATGAATACCCCATCAGTGGATAGATTGCTACACAAAAGCTCCAAACTTGACCACAATCACAACAAGAACATGACAAGTTCGTAGAATCATTGTCCGCTGTCGTCGGTTGATGTCATTTCTTCAGATGAGGAAAACATGCATCCAAATCTGATTTGGGATGTTTTGCTTCTGCGTGTTCTCTGCACTTGACCTCTGATGTAGTGCAAATGAAAGTCTGCATGCAAACCTTGCACTGCAATGACAAGAACACTTGCATTAAAAGCGAGGCGAAGGACCTTGTGCTTGTACTGTAATGGCTAAATCATGCTCATGATAGATTACCGAACTAAACAACTCATAATACACGTGATTAACAATGAAGATTACGGTATGATCTGGGGCGGATAAACTGGCTGTCAAATGACTATTGGGAAAAGAGGCATCTACATGAAAGTGAGACACCAAATGAAAGAGTAAATCACAGGATGAAACAGAACAGAAAGATGATCTTAAAGACCACAGACTACCGTGTACGATTGATATGTTGGCTACAAAAGGGCTTCACAAAGCCCTGACGCCAAGTGTGACAAAAATATACAGGTCAAGCCACCATAACGTATCACTCGTGGATCGCGATCTATAGATGCATCAACCATAATGGTATACGTGAGGGTTCATAACCAATACATTCTTTTTATGTACAAATTCCCAAATTAGCATCATATTTCATATAAGTGATACCACATTGCAGACTCTCTCTCTCTCTCTCAAGCTATATGTTTGATGATGCATGTTTTTGAGGTGTTTGCCAAACACCTTTAGAAGATGCAAACACCTCAAAAGCTGCGGAATCCCTTTTACAGCTTCAACTGTTGCAGAAAAGTTATACCAAACAACCTCTCAGTATAGCAAACCGCCAGTCTGATCTCAAATACGCCATACTAGTCAATAGAAAAGCATTATCCACCACCAGAGCAACAAAAAACTGACAATATGGTTGTATAGATGCTCAAAAACGATTCATGACGTGACCCCTTACACCACCTACTGCAACAGAAAAAAAGAACAGAACAAGAAACGACAACTGCGGCGAGTTAAAGGGCAAATTCTGCTAATTGGTATTCCTTGGTGAAAAAATTCTGCCAACTGCTCATGAAAGTGCAGCAAGTTTTGAATTTTCGACCTCCACTGTGACAAGTGCATTGCCTAAATAATCTCAATTGTGGGAAGCAAAAAAAGGTACACTTCTGCTCACTCCGACATATGTATTAGAGTGCATGTTGATTGTTTCCCATGCGCATCTTTAGTACACACCCTTGTATATTCTTTAGCTAACATAAATAGCTTGATTCAACTCAATGAACTCATTTGCTTGACTCCATCGCTTATTCTATCATTTTTTTCCTCACTCCCACTTACCTAGTCAAAGAACTTCACCAACGGTCTTCTAAACCACAATTTTAATCCTAAAACTTTAGAATTACTCACACGCAAATTAGTATTTGGTGAAACTCATTTACCCAATGATAATGCTCCCACTAGTCTCAAGGATCTTACTAGATCTCTTCGCATTCCATTTAACAGCATAATCACTAATTTGCATAACGTGAAATTCCAATAAATAATCTATCGTTCCAGAAAGTAAATAAACGCAATTTCCCAAACATGGCATTTCCTATTTGCTTTTCCGTACTTCTATTTGTATATTCACCTTTCTTATCCCAATTAGTCGTTCCCTCCAAAGAGGACTTCAGAAGTCATGAGTCGGGTTTTTTCCGTGGACCAGACCCGATATCCAACAAGAGCAAAAGAATTCTGAGTTACCACACACAACCACCCCAATCTTGAAGAGAAGACGGTGCATCAGAACTAAAAACCATTCCCATTGAGCTAAGCTATACCCACATCCTACACACTCGCCTCAGTCAAGCGACCGGGAATTAAAAATTAACTTAAGAGCAATGGAGTTCTCATACAAACTCAAATGCATAAAAAGCAGCAATGGCTACATCAAATCCATGCTCTTGCACTGGCCAGGAGAAGTGTATAACTCGTGGAAACTCGAAATCAACTTAATAACTAGGATAAATAAACAGCGGTACCTGGATGTTCATGGCTTTCTTGTTTGACTCAAGCTGACTTCCTGCAATTACATACACACAATAGAAATAACACAATGAGGGACCCCCAACAAAAAATAAAAAAACAATTCAATTACAGGCATTTTGAGGCTATTTCCTTTCCAATACCATTGCGATATCAGTGTCCAACTAATCAGGGGCAAAATTACCGCAGGGTTTATTAATAAAGCAACGAAAAAGGACGTAAAAATTGCTACTTCTTCAGGTTCCCATCTTCAAGAAGGAGCTAAAGATCGACCCAACAAGCAAAGCTTCACTTCGAATTGTTTCCAATTATATAAGCTTAAAAAAAAAAAAAGGAAACTAAAAGCTCAATCGGAGATCTAAAATCTCTAAAATTTTCGAGAGAGAGAGAGAGAGAGAAGAGAGGGAGGACCTCGAACTGCCTTTTGCTTCTCCATGTTCCTCTCGCGAGCCGTCTTAGCTTTCTGGCCGTTGCCTCCGCCCATTTTCGCCGCTCCCTCCTTCTTGCTTCGATCGCAATCGCGAGACGATCAAGACGCGGAGACGAGATCACGACACGGATCACGCCCGTCAATACGAAAACTGGAGGAGAAGGCACGGCAACTCCAACGAGACAGTAGAGACCCGGCTCGCCCCACAGTAGCCCAGGAATTCTCCTTTGGAGTGGGGGCTTTATACTCGCGTGCGTTTGCTTCGACACGGTCCGGGGCTGCAACATATTTCCCTTTTTGCCCTTTTTATAATATTATAATTATGTTTAGCTTTACATGTTGAGAAAATAACCTCAAAAAATAGCATATTTAATAAAGCATCGATTAACAAGACTCTTGGTCTTTATCTTTATCTTCTCTTCCACAACGGAGGGCGCATGACACGTGGCAAGCCATCATTGGCCCGTATCCCCTAACCTACGACAACCTATATCCGCCCCGATTCTCTGCATTGGGATTTTCATACGGCGTTTCCATCCACTAAATCCTCTCCTATAAAAAACTTCATCAATTCATTCGTTGGGGGACTTCTTCCGAACTTCTGGATGTCTAGACTTCCATGTATTGATCGAGATGAAATCAAACTTTTTCATTATGATGTCGTGTCTTTATAACGACGTCAAGTGAATTGATTATTTAATAATCATCTTAGCACGAATCGCTCAACATATTAACATAATTAAGTTGTTGTTAATGTTACTACCTTAGCTACCATTTTTTGTCTCCCGTCACATATTTGTTCATATGTGTTTTCTCAATTCTTTTTCTAGACAAACAATGATAATATATATTTCGTTACTTTTACATGCATGAAAAATCTACCCTAATAGTGGATATTTCACGATAATCTAATTTATAAAAAATTCTGAAAAAAATTAAAAATATAAAAAATTGTCCATATTAACTATTTTCGGCCAAAATTGACAAGAATAACTAAATTGGCAAATCGTTAAAAGGTTTATGATTAAAATGGAAAATCATCAAAATGTTTATGACTAAATTGGCTTTCAAGACTAGATTGGCAAGTTATCAAAAAGTTTATGACTAAATTAACAAAATTGAAGAATTTTAGACTGAATTTGTGTCGTTGTACAATAGGTTTTTGACTTTTTGGACAATTTCCCCCCAAAAGTTCACTTTAACAATCGAGTCTTGAAGTGATATTTAGGTGGACGGAACCAAGTTGCAAATTGCACTCATGTTCCCTTAATTATTTTTCATTTTCTGACAGTATCTTCTTCAGTACATCTGGATATTGTACTTGGCATCCACTCTACAAACAAAATTCTACACTTTCCTTTCACAACAAACAAACATAAAATTTGAAATTTGGCACTTCTTTTACATTTTAGATTCTAGACTAGTTAAAAGTAAAAATGACTACCTACCGATTCTTTCAATCTAGGGTATTCCTCTAGAAGTCAGCGTTCTCACAACCATCGGCAATGGCCAGATCCTGCCGGCGGCACAATCGAAATGGATTAATTCTTTTTGACCAATGCGTTGATTCACGACATCTATGGATAAAGATTATGTATCAATGCTCTTGATTGCGCGATTGAACCGGCCGGTCCTTTTTAGAAGTAGCGATAAGAAACCCACCGGATGCTCTTGGAGCTGGAAAAACATTCGACAGTTGGATCTCACCCATTTGAAATGGATGGTGGGTGGCGGTTGTAGCATGCACCCCCAAGTGTGGGGCCCATTGGGCTTGTTAGAAAGGTGGGGCCCCATCAAAAGAAGGGAGGAGAGAGTGGTCAGCCTTTACGCCTTCTTTTGTCATGGGCTGTGGAAAGAAAACAGACCGATATATATATATATATATCCATT
>BCNH02000006.1:7603402-7637307 GCA_001662345.2 Metrosideros polymorpha var. glaberrima
AACAGACCGATATATATATATATATATATCCATTAAAAAGTTACAAGAGAAGCTTCTCTTTTTTTCTAATTTTCTTGTAGGAATGAAAAGCGCCAAGGGATCATTTTCAGTTCACAAATTCAATTCTGTAAACAATTTCCCCATTTTCTTTAAAAAAATTTGTTATTTTGAATATGCCGCCACACGCTTTTACGGAAACGTTTTCTCTTCGGTTGAACTTAGTTTTTTTTTTTTTCAATTACTTTCCTTCCTTCCTCTTCTTTTTTCTTTTTTAGGGGGGAGAGGGGGACTAGGTGATCGACGGGTTTTGGACAATAGTGAATTGTGTGAACTTCATTTACGGTAGGCCACTTCAATTGGTAATTTTTCCTGAAATGCCTTTTGGTTTCTTATATTAATTCAACCATTGACTAAGTAAAGAGCCTTTTAGTGATATGTCGATATCTCCATGGATGGGATTGGAGAAGAATATGTTCCACGGGCTCGTGCCTTCCTTGGGAAAGACATCAAGATCAAGAACTTGTGTTTTACCTTATTCTTGAAGGTATCGAGATGCCACAAATCGAGGAATCTCCTAACTATGAAAGGGATTGATGAAGATTGGCCCTCGAGTGCAAGGGTAAAAGGGAGCTTGATGATTTTGACTCTATTTATCACGTCAGTAACCTGCCTATCGCTTTTCAACTTTTCTTTGTTTGATTTTTTGGCTTTTTTTTTTTGCATATGCCAAACCCTTGCCATTTGAAAATACGAATAAGCACTCAAGAAATGTTCAGTTTCAACGGCTTCATTTTAGCCTTCAACCGGTACAACTGTGAACGAAGGCCACTCCACCGAATTTGTGTTAAATGAACTTCCACGTCGATTTCCACTTCTTTTTCTCTCTCTGTTTTTTTTTTTTTTTGCTAGGCACTTTGATTTCCACTTAAGGGGTTGGGACATTCAAGATTGTTGCCAGTTGGCTAACTTATTGACAACAATAATTGCTACATGTCTGGTCAGAATTCAGTCCGTGACTAGGGTTTGATATAGCTGTCCGAAACCATTCCGCCCACATCAAGATAGAGCATAGAAATAAATGTTGCTCTCGAGAACAAACTCCCTTTTTTTTGGGTTGATGGCTTGTTTTGTATTTTGGGCTTTGAGCAGGCTCCAAACTTAAAAAATGGCGAGCTGGCCCAATCTCTCACTCCTCCTAAACTTCATCATGCGCTTGGTTCAAGTTCAACCCTATAGCCTCCAGAGGGGGAGAGAGAGAACTTTCATAACATGCATCGCTTCATGTAACTAGGGATGTGTAATGGGACCGGATTAACTCGAGAACCGGACTGACCCATCTGGAAAATAGGTTCAAGAACCAATCCTAATTTTTGGGAACCTGTTTAAATCAGTTCAGTTCCTAGTTCCAAGTGATGACCCACTTGGGAACTAGACCGGTTTGAAGCTGGTTTTTAGCTATGGTACGCCCACTCGTTTCCCTTCGCTCTTGGCTAGACGGAAGCCTCACTCCTCGATCGCGCCCAACCAGCCACCTCCACCGTCACCTTCCGACGACGTCTGGCCGACATCCTCAACCTCACAAGAATGATGTATGTGTTTGCAAGGAAAATTAAGTACAAGTTTCCACTATTTTATGTTTAGTAGGCTGCGAGACGTTATAGTTAATTACTAACGATTAAGGCGAAGACATTGTTACATGTCCTTTTGTTGGAAAAAAAATGAAACAGAAAAAGGAACAAAAGAAAAACAAGGTAGATCGTGTTTACCCTAGAACCAGATCGGAAAAACAAGATAGGTTCCAAAACAAATAGGGTAGGTTTCGGGTTTCAAAAATTGGGAACCGGTTATAACAAGGTGGGTAGAACCTACCCATCCTAGAATCTATTCACTTTGAAATCGATCACCCTTACATATGACCTCCTCGCGTGGAGTTCACTTGAGTTAAGAGATGCGATGGATTGTACATTCACTTGATTTACGTTATAACATAGAGTGGGGATATCAAGCGCGCGGTGGCAAATTGCCAAGAATTCACCATTAGGCGTACAAAATGAATTAATCTAATCACATGGTCACGCTACGGCAAATGCGTACAACTACCGATTAATGGCACTTTACCCACAAGCACATGGCTAGGCTGAGGTGTAGTTAACAGAGGGTGGCTTTCGCACGTAGTCCAATGTTGTTTGGCCGTCGCTTTTCGTAATTTCTCGACATCTTCCATGTCTTCAGCATCAGCACATGGAAATCATGGCGCATTCGCAAAGAACCACATACGTGCCAAGTCCATCTCTTTCCCATACGAGACGTTGAGTCGTCATCGCCATTATTGTAGCGCAGTTCCCACATTTCCCACATTTCTTCTTTTGGTCATTATCTCTTCGACTTTTTAACACCTCTCTCTCTCTCTCTCTCTCTCAATGATCAGCAAAATGACAGATTTCGCCATATTATTTTAGTGGCGACGTTCAATTTTATGCATCTCGAGTCTTGTTAAGCCCTCAAAAAAGGAGACAAAACCTGTGTACAAAGGCAACTCGGCAGCGGCTTATTGGTTGTGATGGTTGCCACGCTGGAACGGGATACCAGCTTTGGCAATAGGGTCCAAAAACAAAAAAGAAAAGATCAAACATAGCTCGAGTTTTTATTTGTCAAGTCCATTCATGAAATTTCATAAACCAACCCCTTTCTAAATGTTTTATTCTCGCTGAAGTAGAGGGCAGCACAGGATGCGTCCGCTTCAGCATTCTTAAAAGGTTTTAAAATTTCGGGAGAAGGACACTAGAAGTGTCATAAGTTTGGTACGAAGATCACTTGAATGTCATAACTTCAAGTGTCATAAAAAAATTAAAAAATAATTATTAAAAATAATAAAATAATAAAATTGTACTTTCCAGCTTCCACGTAAGCTTTTTCGGCATTCACATCAGAATTTTGGCGAGCCAAATCGCCGATGGCACTTAAGTAATCATTTTTTGAAAGTTATGGTACTCAAGTGAGCCAAAAAAAGTTATGACTCTTAAGTAATCTCCATACAAAACTTATGGGCACTTCTACTATCCTTCTCCCTAAAATCTCCAAAAGCCTTTTGGCTAGATTGAAGAGTTTGGTTTAGCATTCTTAAAAGCCTTTGAGCTAAAATTAGCATTTTTAAAGTTCTTTCAGTCCCGTGCAACTTCCTAGGGGTGAGCATGGTTCTCGGGTAAAACCCGGAACCGGGGAACCGGAACCGGAACCGAATCGCGGTTCCAGGTTCTAATGCTTGAGGGTCCGGTTCTCGGTTCCATTTTTTAGGAACCGCCGGAACCGGAACCGAAAATCGGACACTAAAAAGAAAAAAAATAAAAACCCTAATTCAACTTTTTCTTCTCACTTTTAGACTTTTAGTCTCTCTTGCAATGTTTATTATATTTGTTCTTGATTACTCTACACAGGTTAGGGGTGAAGTCATATAGTTGTTAAATTCCCCTACTTTACTCATCTGTTTAGTATTTTTTTTTTTATATCTTTCTGTTGTTGTTTAGTCTTTTACATAGTGTGCTTAGCTAGTCATTTAGTATTGATCATGCAAATTAGGATAAGAAAACTTCAAATGTATGAAGCATCTTCCATGCTAGCTCTATATGGCTGCATTATTTGTTTTGCTAATATATAAATGTTTCATCTTTATTTTGAAATTTCTAATTATTATGTTCTTGTTGTGTATGTGTGAATTGATTAACAACATCATAGTTGTAAATTAAGTTCTGCATTTGGCTAGGAGAGATTGATGAGAAAAGAATATTCCATGACTGATTGATTTAGTTGAAGCCCTTCATGAAGAATTGCATACCCTGTCATTTGTTAACATTGAGAAGACTTCACAAAGCTGAAAAGCAAAACTAGAACACCAAGTGCACCATTTTCATGTTGCTCTATTCAGTTACTAAAGTATCAACCCACACCAGACTCAGCGTTTAAGTATCATAATGTAAAAATTACAGCATTGAGAATGATAACTATAACGTTTAAGTATCGATACTCTAATTTGGCGTCGCAATAGTTTTTGTTGTCCATGTTTATCGCATTAGTACATCTTTGTTATTTGATGAAGGAACCTGTAAGAACCTGGAACCTGTGACAGGGTAGGTTCCAGGTTCTAGGTTCCAACGGGTAGGTTCCAGGTTCCAAAAAATGAGGAACCTGTAGGGGCGGGTAGGTTCCAGGTTTCAGGTGGAACCTACCCAGAATCTGGAACCGCTCACCCCTACAACTTCCACTCGACATTTACGTGCGGCATTTTTCGAAATGCTATCGAGGGTTAATGCATTGTTTTTTTCTTTCAACTTTAACCTCACTAATTTTTCAAGAATTGCAGTCGAGGGTCGCCGATGGTCATATGAGGCTTGCTGATGCTCGCCTAGTTAGCGCTCACGGTAGGCTCGTTGACGGTGGCCGTTGCCTCACCTGAGGCTCACGGATCCTAGTAGCCATGCCCTCTGTTTTTCCTTATTTTCTCCTTATTTTTACTTCAAAGTTGTTTTTATTAAAATATATAAAAAGCTAATTAATCAAACGGTATTTACTTTGAGCAAATATATCTTAATTAAAGAATTTTGGGGAAGCTTTTCTGCATGTCTCCACCTTCTTGCAACAAACATACTCGTGCTCTTGCACGCATGTACCTACTTGTCTCATTCGCTAGTATATATTGATAATTTGCAACTTAGTCGATTAGTTGCTCCGCACTTGGGGGTGCTTATTTACATCCAAGAAATACAGTCATTATGCGTAGATCTTGACAATATTTTGACTGCTTACATACCTACTTGATCATCGGTATTTTTTGTTACTCAAATCAAACTAAACTTATAAAAGAACTCAGCGCACTATTTGATTGACTTTTATGACTTGATTGCATCATTTGAATACTCTAATAAAATTTAGTCACCTGAATTATATAACTTACAAGATTTTAAATTTTGGCTAGATTCATAATTAATGCCTGCCTCGTTAGTTGTTACCCGTTAGCCGTGATTCACCCCTTTGTGAGCCATCAAAGATCAGAATCCTCATGAACGGGATAAGCACGAGAACTGTCCGGAAGTCAACAAAGAGGTGCGAAGGAAGAGAAGACGCGTGATATCTTTCAACTTCTTTATTGTCAGTCCAACTTGGGTTGTTTGGACGGGCTTCAAAGTTCAGACAAGTTAAGTCTAAGCTTGCATAAAAATAAATATAATCTTCTGCGGTGTAAAACTTACAAAATCGACTTTAAATGTTCTTCACGTGTCTTCAAAGATTCGACGACAATATCATGGACCGGGAGAAAAGCTTAGAGAAGGTGAAACACGTGGGTTGCAAAAAGCATTGCCAAGAAGCCAAATACTTTTTCTAGTAAATGGCTAGTGACTCAAGGAAATGGCAGAGCCCAGAAACATTATCGATGCCATTTGGGCGTTGATATTCAAGGACCACAGATTTTGATTGCAGGATTCTTAATTCTTCTACGATTTATGCTTGATCTCTTTCATTTTATTTGGTGACTCTAATAATACAGCGAAAGATGAGTAAATCGTGTGTGATGCATACATCAACCACATTATTCATTCTTTGATTAAGTTTTCTCAAATTTGTACTGAAAGGAGAAGTCGAAAATTCATGATTATGAGGAGAATCTAGGGGAAATAAAGGGGACAGTGTGCTGATAGAACTAACCTTTCTGTACTCCGATGTATGATTAGTGCTTGCTTAGATTATAACCCTCATGTAAGTGGACAATGGATAATTCAAAAGAAGACAAATATGAAGAAAACATTGAAATATAATGGGTGTGGAAGAAGCGGCTAGGGTGAAAAAAAAAGTTGTTTGAGAAGGGTAAGAGTTTTGTATTTTAGTAGAATTAAAACAAAATAAAAAGAAGAAAAATGAGTAAGAAATAATTTTAAATCAAAAGTATGGCCGGCAAGAAAAAGTGAGATCATTTTTATGTGGCAGGAGATCCCGCACTAAAACATGGGGTGGAAAGGCGCGAGCCTTAGAAAATCGACCAACTTTATCTTGGTATGCATTCCTTCCTTTGGGGAAGCTTGAGTGAGTACCCTAAGGAAGGAATTTTCCTAGGAAGCAAGGATTTGATTTGCAAGCATATTAACAGTATTGTTTGTAATTTCATTAGACTTTCTTGTGAGGAGGATGTTGTCAAGTTTGTCCAAACATATTTAATCGGTTGGCCTTATGAAGAAGCAAGATCCATATCATTTAGTAACAAATTCCAACACACCCAAGAGGCACCTCAATCCATCAATTCTTTACACAAAACTCTACCTGAAAAAAAAAAGAGGGGGAAGGGAAAAAGAAAGACTCGAATCGGTTTTCTGTTTCAAGTACAACCCGAGGAAATGTTTCGATTTGGATATAATATTGATGCGTCTTGTATGCTTCGGTTCTGATTTCAGGGAGAATTCGATCCGAACCACCCCGTCAACATAGGTATCTCAATCTATACCAGGCCATAGATGTACCGATAACTTACACATTGGACTTGCAAAAATCTGTGCATCATCAAATTCCCTTGAAGAAGTTACCAAACATGAGATGGCGCGTCCGCATGTTACGTAGTTGGACATGGACCATGTAATGCCTCAGCACTTTCATATTGAATTTGCCTAATGTGAAGGAACAAAAAAAAAAAAGTACGATCCACATGGCTTATGGAAAAAAGGTCATAATGAGGAGGGTCCTTTGGCCAATCGAATGTCATGATCGGATCGGACACTGAATGGGACGCGCCTAGAAAAGCGAATGGGGAAGTTACTCAAATGCCACGACGACAGTTGGCTACGGCAGCGCAAACGGCCTGGCCAAGTCATTGGGGAATTGGGACGGGTTTGTGCGCTTTTGCTACACCCTCTCCGTGGCTTTTTTACTTAGCCGACGTTGCCCGCTGTTATTGGGTCCCACTCTATCCCTCCTTCATTTTTTTCAAAAGGAACGATAACATAAATTGTCTCTGAACTCTAACTCAACATATAATATTGTCCTTAAATTTTTAACTTCTTCAATATGGTTCTTGAAATTTTGATACATATTCAATTTAAATATACAATATTTTCTTTCCATTAATTCAGCTCATGGACAACATTAAATATTTTCATACAATACAAATGCTAAATTGAACATGTACTAAAAATTCAAAAATCACATTAAACAAATTAAAAGTTTAAGAACGACATTGCATGTTGTGCTAAAGTTCAGAAATCACACCGAACAAATTTAAAGTTCAGAGACTACGTTACACATTGAGCCAAAGTTTATGAACTATTTCTATCATTTATCATTTTCAATAGAAAAAAGAACAAGAATGGATAAGGAAATAAAATAAAATAAAATGCTAAGGATTTGGTTAAATGGAAAGCTCTTGGAAAATGGGGAAAAATAGGGGAATGAAAATTTAGGTGAAAAGTGATTAATGATTCAAAATTTGTGTGAGTAATGAGAGAAGCGAAATTAGAATGATGAGCATTTTCTCTACCCGGCGCCTTCCGAATGCAAATGTGACGATTTTCAACGGGGCATGAAGAAAGAACCCACATTTATCTAAAACATCTTAATTTTATGCAAAACGACACAAATTGGTTTTCCTCCATTTACAATAAGAAACATATCGCGTTCATGTCAAAGATGTTATGATAATAATACCAAACAACACGAATAATCGATACTATTGTGACAAAATAACACGAATTGTCAACCAAATTTCTTTATCAACGCCTGATTAATAACCGGCTTACCTTATAAAAAATTACAATTGTCAACATATTGACTTTTTTCATGATACTATAAATTTAACACTATGGGAAATCGAATTCTTTTCCTCTGACCGTACTCAGTGCCTTAATGCACTTATTAACAAGGAAAATAGTGATGCTACCTACTTAATGAAATTGGAATATATTAGTCATACGACTCCTTTTCTGATGTAATAGGCCATAAGTAAATTATACATAATATTCAAGTCAGTTCGGTCTCTATTTTGTATTTGTAAAAGTTAATTGGAGCAATGGGGCTAGTTCAAAATTGGTTTCAAGCTGATTCACACGAGAACCAATTTGGTTACCAGCTAATAAATTTGGGAGTCGGACTGGATCAATTTGGCTCTCGGTTCTTGGCCTTAAACCGGTTTCAAGACTGGCTCTTGAGTAGAATCGGTTTTAAATTGGTTCAAAAGAAAACCCTACGAGTCTTTTAATTAAGAACTCTTGCAAAAAAACAATGAGGTTAGGCATTTCAACTAAGCAGGCAATTATTGTGTCTTATGAAAAAAAAAAAATCAAAGTAATTAAATAAAAAATGAAGAAAAAAAGAAAGTAAGTTGGTTCCTGTGTCGACCCTCAAACTGGCAGATTCAATTTCAAATCAATTCTAAGGTCGACCATTTTGTTTCTTGGAATTGGCTTTGACAAGGTAGGTTTTAAGTTCATAATCTAGAACTTACCCACATTGGAATCGATCACCAGAAGTAAATGTGATCATTGGTCGGGCACTGCCAGGTTGGGCTGAGCCTTAAAGCTAGGCCCAAAAGTTGGTCCATGCCCACTTGCCATAACATTCTTATATAGGGAAAATGACACAATTGATCACTAAATTTTGACCCATTATGCAATGTGATTCATGAAATTTCAATTTGACACAAATAATTCATGAACTAGCTTAATGTTTAATGTGGTCCCTGGACTTTTAATTTGTTCAATGTGGTCCCTAAATTTTTTGTACATATTCAAACTAGTCCTTAGACTATATGAAAATGTTCAATGTTATCTCTAAACTTAAATTATATGCAAGCACCACATTGAACATTTTTATATAATCTAAGGATTAGTTTGAACATGTACCAAAAGTTCAAGGATCACATTGAACAAATTAAAAGTTCATGGACCACATTGAACATTGAACTAAAGTTTATGGACCATTTGTGTTAAATCAAAAATTTATGGACCATATTGCATATTTGGCAGAAGTTCAGAGACCATTAGTGTCATTATCCCTCTTATAAACAAATCTCTAGATTGGGTTTTCTCATTAAATGTCATTGTCGAAGCCCGCTAAAAAAACCTTCAAGCCCTCGTGGCTTGGGCTTGGCTTGGCCGGTATGTGGGCCACGAGTTTTATGATTAGGTCTGTTCCGAAGCAATTAACATACTTAGGTTTCGTTTGTTTCGTGGCGAATAAATGATTTCGAAATATTTTCCTAAAAATGATAGTTTGAATTTATTAGTTAATGACAAATGTTTTTATTGTTGACAACAATTCATATCTAAACATTTTTGTGAATGATGAAAATATTTTCCGTTCATTCATTTTTGTAAGTTATACAAGATATCAATTTTAGAAAAAAAACGTTTTCCAAATCATTCATTTTTGCGTGAAACAAGCGGACGGTGTTTTGACTGCGCTAGAAATAGTATTATTTTATCATTTGAATGTCTAAATAGTGAAACTTGTTAATAAGATGTTTTAAAATGTAAATTGGAAAGAAGATTAAATGCGACCAAATTTGTTCCTCCAGCTGAGCAAAATGTATATTTAATTGGAAAAAGTACCAAAAAAAGTCATCAATTTATTGCGTTGATACAAATTTAGTCATATACGTTTTAATGGGATCAATTTAGTCTAAATTTTTTTCATTTGATACTAATTTAGTCCATCCAACTAAAATTATTAACATGGATTTCGATTGTCCTCCGTACACGATCATAGGTTTAGAATTTTTTCGGTATTTTTCCGTATAAATTCAGTTAGCTGTTAGCATTATTCTAAGAGAGAGAAACTCCTGCGGCTTGGAAAAGCAAAAGCGGGGAAATAAAATTGCAAAAGAATATACCTTCCTCTGCTCTGCAAATATCCCTCTCCTCCCTCCTTTACCTCTCTCTCTCTCTCTCTCTCTCTTGATGATTTCTCTTTCTCCGCAGCTTTCACAGTCGTTTCTTTTTCTTCTCTCCGCCTAACGCACGCAGTCCCGTGACCAGCTTTTCCAGTCCTTATCGCTTCGTTTGCCTCCCTCTTTCCACGCCGCCTCCTTCTCTCCATCTCCTCTTCTCCTGCCGCCGCGTTCCGATCATGGAGTGGGTTCGCGAGCTGCTCGGGACGGCCTTCCTCGCCGTCTTTTTCTCCTTCGTCGTCGCCAAGCTCGTGTCGGTGGCCATGGCTGGCGACGACGTCCGCGATTCCGAGGGCGAGCCGGGCAGGGGCGTCGATCGCGTTCCCGCGGCGGAAGATGTGGAGTTCGAAGCGAGGTTGAGTTCTCGGGGCGGCTCCGAGAGCGAGAGGGGAGTCGAGTTCGCGCAGGGAACTGTGGGTAAGGTCGATCGGTTTGAAGAAGAGGTTGCTTCCGTGGAGGCAGTTGTCGAGCCAGTGCGATGCGGGGAAGAGGTTGGAACGGAGCGTGACGAAGCGGTGGAGGAATCGTCGGTGGCTGTTGAATTGCCGGCCGAGTCAAAGGAGGAGGCGAGTGTCGGTGCATCGGAGTCAATTGTAGAGAAAGAAGGCGAATGTCGTTCCGGTGGGGCCAAAGAAGGCGACGGCCTTCCTTTGCTTGAAGGTAAAGACGGGGACTCGCAACCTCATGAGCCTATATGTGCGGAAACGGCGCGAGCAGAGCAGTCAGAGCACGAACAAGAGCAAATTGATAAAGACAAAGAGCTTTTGAGGGTGGACAGTGATGACGACGACGACGACGACTGGGAGGGGATCGAGAGGAGCGAGTTGGAGAAGAAATTTGCAGTGGCGGCGAAATATGCTGACTTTGCAAATATGGATGATCGGTTGGAGGGTGTCAGCAGCGATGTGAAAATGCAGCTCTACGGGCTTCACAAAGTGGCCACCGAAGGGCCTTGCCGCGAGCCGCAGCCTATGGCTCTCATGGTCTCTGCTCGTGCTAAGTGGTACCACAACTCCTGCAGTATCTCTTTGCTTTCGTGCGCGGTGATCTGTTTGTTTTTGTTAGTGGCTTTCGTAATTGAACGATCGAGGTATTCTTTGTTTTACACTTTAGGCGCAATTAGAATCAAAGAAAGAATTTGGCTGTTGAACTCTGAAGCAGAGAATGATTTGAAAGCATCTAAATTAGAATATCGGAACTTTTGATAATGTTAAGGAAAGAAGGACGCAAGGGGTTGTCAATTAGCCTTCGAAATAACGGAAGGGAGAAGTAATTAATGATTTAGATCTTTCCTCATCGAGTGCAGTGGATGATACAATTCTTCTGCTTGTTTTGCCCAAAAGCTACATAAATTCACGAAACTGTCTTAGTTGAAGCTTTGTTGACCAAGGGTACGAGATTATGATTTGCAATGCAGATGATAGAATGATAGTTTACTCCTGTCTAAGTTTCTGTTGTTGATCCAAACGTTTGTTCTCTGGTGTCCAAATCAAAATAGACGATGTACTTCTACCTGTCATTTTGGACTGGTGAAATCCAGATGACAATGAGGTCATTTCCAGTTCTATGGCTCTCAGCCACATTGTGCAGGTGTCTGGTTTGAGCCACTTACTTAAGTTTGGAGCTGGTCATTGTTGAATTAGAAGATAATTGTTGATTACTTAGATGGTAAGCATACTAAATAAAAATCGATCAACTAGAAAGTTTGAGTCCCTCAAAAGCACCTGCATTATGAGGAGCTCTGTTACTCAACGTTCCATAGGAAACCTTTCAAACTGAAACCAAGAAAGCAAACATGCACAAAACTTAGGGCTTGCGCTGTGCCGAGTTACACGGTATAGTTTGATTGCTAGGTATATAACAGGGTTGACAGCTGCTATGTGTGAGTGATGGAGGGAAGTGCTTACGTTGTGCAAGGAATGCTTGGCAAAGGCTAGGGAACATGAGCCCGGATGTGGCAATGGAGCAATACATTTCTCTTCTAGCTGAAAATATTCCAGATTGGGAAGTAGCAAAAACTACTGTGAGTTTCTTTTGTGAGTGAAAACTTCATTGCTGCTCTTCGTCAAATGTGTCAACTATATATACTTGTGCTGGCCTTTGCAGGATGAGAACAAATCAGATGTTGCAATGCCTGGAGCTCAGGATTGTAACTTAAGCACTATTTCATGCGATGAACTTAAGTGCACTAATCTAAGGTTGTATATGACTATACAGTGCTATAACTAGAATCACTACTTAGACCTTCAAGTTCAAGTCTGGTTCTACTATGTACACGAGTTGATTGTCTCCCAAATGATCATCTTTCTTGCAGGGAACCATCAATGGCATCTGTTACTGGTCAAATTGATCCGAGTAATGACGAAAAACAGTGAACAGGGTACGGTTGCTGATACATACACTTTGCAATGGCAAATTTTTCCTCTGATTATACAAATTTAAAGTATAATTGAATAAAGTTTACAATACTTAAAGGTTTGAGTTTAAGGAGATGTGTAGTTGGTGTTTTTTTTCGAGGTTTTTTTTTTCTGATAAGACTGGAGAAGAGTCGGTTTAGATGGACTAAAAGTTTACCAATATTCAAAATTTTCCATTCTTTGCAAGTCCATCCAGTTCTACTGTTGCCTTATAATGTCAAGCTCACGATGTTTACAGGGATCTTTTGTCTCCTGTCATGCTTTAGCGAGAGCTTGATTGATACTTTGAGCTGTAAAAGCAACGACAACAACCATATATCTACAAATAGACAGCTAAAAGCATCAAATGGAAAGTTTTAGAAGTCTGGGAAACCTGTGTTCTCTCTTTTTACCCTCTAGTTTAGGATTGGCCTGCAGTATCAGGGAAGCACTATTTAATCTTCCCACCATGAGTCTTTAGTGAAAACTCTTAAACAACCTGCCATGAGAGGTCGACCTCATTTTATTAGTTTTGAAGGAAAAAAAATTTCAAATGCTGGTATGTTCACTCATTGGTGCATATAATCAATCTCTACTAATCCTATGGTGGTCTTGTTTTTGTTGAAACAATCTCTTCATGCCGAAGAATTTAAAGCATTGACATAACCTTTTTTTTTATCAATTTTTTGTTTGAATTTCCTCAGGTTAAAGAGTGATTGGCATTACATTGTTTATGTCCTTTGACTGTGGGGAAAACTGGATCTGCTGGGAGTTATATAGATCGGTGGCCACAGTTTGAGGTTCTCCTTCTGTTAATATTATCAATTGTTTGTCTAGATCGACGTCCATGATTGTGTTCAAGAAGCTGCGTGTGCGGCACATAAGCATGTATATAGGTATGTACATAGATATGGAGTCTGGGTAAAACGGTACTTAAAAAGGTTTCTGTGCTGGAGAAACTGTATGCATTTACTTTCTGCTTACAGCTTGCCAGTGTTCTGAATTCTCTGAATGATGAAGAGAATATGATTTAACGTTACCTGAAAAATGAAAAGGTTCGTTCGTCCTTCTGGATTCTCTTCGAACGGCCTATTGTTTTGTTTGTGCAATCGGTCAGACAAATTGCCCCTGCAGCATCATGTTGGCCTTGGTCCAAAGATAGAAAGATACCAGTTACTTAGTCGCCGAGTTTGGTTTTTTTTTTTCTTTATCCCTAAGCAACCCGAATTACCAAACGTTTTTGCTTGTGCTGCCAATGAACCGTTTCTCATTTCTTCTTATCTTCAGGAACGCATTCTACATTTCCTTATTACTGCACTACACAATCTTTTCTGCCCTTTATTCCGTGGTCTCGTCTGCCAGATTTGTCCTCTTTTACTTGCTTTCTCAACTATTTGAACTTTGACTTTGGAACTACGTGCACGCTGGGGGTTAGGTGAAAGAATAGCCCATCGGAGTCGTGCCAGTCAACATTCCTTTTTCGGTGAAATTGAATCGCAATCTTGAATTTGCTTCTTCCACGAGTTTGCGAGTGCCCCTCACGCTTTTTTTCCCTTGTTCCTGAAGCTGTGTTCTGTATCTCGGAGGATTATGAGAGAACATGTTCTTACGTTTCGTTTCGGTTCCCCTTTCTCTGCTATGTGGCCTTGTAAAGTTGCTTTCTAGGAACCCTTGAGGGAACTGATCTCCTGTCGCAGCCCCCCATCAGATCGATTTTTATTTTTATTTTTCTGGCGTAGTTCCTTATTGAAGTTCTGTATCGCGCTAATATGACTCCGCATTTGATTTCTTTCAAATGTTTAGGCTCCGCGAAAAATGAGTGATTTCGAAAATATTTTTCAAGAAACGACCGCCTATAAATAGAAATGAATGAAGGAAAAATATTTTCATTTTTTAGGCAAGTGTTAAAACACAATTTTTGATCGGTAATGAAAATATTTTTTCTTGAGTAATTATTTCAAGTGATATACGCGATCATTGTTAGGAAAATATCTTTCAAATAACTCATTTTTCGTGGAACGAATGAAACATTAGTTTTTCTTGGTTGGCTATTTGACTTGCCATCTACGTCTGAAATGATGTGATCTGCTTTTTCTATGGTTTGTTGACCGACAACTTTGTTTTATTAGAAATTCCGCTTGTTAATCTCGTGATGTTAGTAACTCCCCTCCTAATTTCGTGATAGCGCCAACTAAACTATAGAAAGACCCATCGCAACTTCCATGTGGAACTCGGTCGTGTCAGATTTTGACTCTCTCTTGGGTTGGGTTTGGGCCAACCCTTCTTAGCTGTTTGTTTGTACCTATCTCTTCTTCGTCGTAACATTCTCATCAGCATTTTTAAATCTCAAGAAAGTGCCGCCCCCACCCCCCACGTCTTGTTTTGATCCAATAGATAGAGACCACGTTGGCTCCCGTGCGTTCATGGATAATCGCGACAAAAGAATCTTGGCTGGCGCTTGCACGGAGGCGTCATCTAGAAACATTCCACGATTTTGTCTTTTCTTATATTCATGTTTGGTAACAGAGTCTTTCGATCTAGGGACTAAACTATTCGAATTCGAATTATAAAAATCTTAAATCTATTATAATTATGTCAATTCAGTTATATATTCTTTAATTTGATCAATTTAGTTCTAAATTTTTTAACAATTTATCAATTCAATTCATCTATGACTAATAGAGAGAGAGGAACTAAGGCTGAGCACGAGCTGGGCGGACCGGTCTTCCACCAAAAAGGTCGAAACTTTATTTGTCAACCTTTCTTCTTAAGATAGCAAGAAAACTAGATTTTTTTTTCTCCGATTTTGACTTTGAAGCGTTTTTTCCCCTTTTTTCTTGGTTAATTGGAAAATCTAAATTTATTTTCCCTTCACTTTCAGCTAACCCAAACTTTGAACCGTGATGACCCTGCTATGTTCTTTTTAAACGGTCTGTTTTTCTCATCCCTTATGTATCTTGGATGACAAGCTGACTAAAAAAAACATATTGAGGATGAGATAATGACTCTGTAAGGAAGACGATGGAGAAGGCAAAAAAGAGAGGCCTCTAATAGGTGAATAAATGTAAATTAAACTCACAAATACATTCTAGCAACAAGATGATGTACAACTGTGACTAAAAGTGTGGAGCAAGACGATTGTGCGCGAGAAAGAGTGAGAGTTAGAGAGGGGTTACGAAGTGATGGGCGGATGGTGCTAGCTTGGTCGACGGTCGAGAGAGAGAGAGAGAGAGAGCCATGGAAGACAGTATGAACAAAAAAGAGGTAAGATTACCTAAGGTTTTCAGACCTCTTCAAATATCTATGCATATTTATGCTGATATTGATTGATTTCTTTATAAGTTTCGGGCCGGTTCGGGCCTCTTCAAGCTTCAACATATGAAGCCCAATAGGCCGGACCGGCCTAAACTAGCCCAAATTTTAAAAAATTTGGCCTGATAGCTCTGCTCGGAGCAATCTTAGCCCCAAAAATCGGTCCACGCTGGTGTGAGTTCACAGGCTAACGGGCTATTTTGTACACCCCTAACAGTGAGACAACGCTCCGAACTTGACTTCAAGGAAGCATTTCATAGATATCGTTAGATTATCTAACTCAAAAGTTTATAAGTCTAACATGTGAAAGTGAGTAGATGTAAATAAGATCAGTTCACGTAGATAAGATCCAATTAGACACCTTCACCTCTTGAAAAATCTGAAGGTTTCAATCGCAAGGACAACAATACCACCATTAAAAATGTTCCTTCTCAATTATTTTAGAGCTTAAAGATTTTAATGTGTTGTGAAAATCCGCAAAACTGTTACCGTTGTCACACCACAACACATGGCCCTGTCGATGATGGACCGATTTAGGTAAATCACCTTTATGATTAGAATGCAGAGATAACATCAAGCGACTGTTGCCAATTAAAAATTTAAGTTTTTCTAAGTGAAAAGTTTCAATTAGAGCAGGAGTTTCATCGCCAATTCATCAGGCCCACATGAAATACTTTCATAGCCTACGAGTCTGTCGATAATGGGCCTGAGTAGGTTATACAAGCCCAGAGGAGAGGCCCCTTAAGGAATACTTCTTGGCTAACCAATGTTTTTGCTTTTATTTTTTTGTCGAAGGCTAACCAATGTTTACCAAGTGCCAAACATGTGCTCTTGGTCGCGTGGAGATTTGAAACCTGTGTCGTGCGCCATATATTCGTTAACTACTAAGCCAACCTCATGAAGTTCGATGAGGTTTTTCCGTTCCCATGACATGGTTTTCTTGGGCCTTTGGCCCGATTCCACGAGTCCCAGAACATGTCCCTCGCTTCAGAACCAGGAAATCTCATGTTTGATCCAGTATGATCGAAGTGAGATTTGAATCGTAACATTGTAAAATCTAACACTTAAATAACCCCCACTTCTCTTCTCTCTATTTGAATATGGGTTTCACCTAATCATTGATTGGTTTTGGTCCATCATATAATTCACGTTCGGTTCCAAAGTGATGCACATGTGACGATCAAAACATTAATGGCAAGAATAGTTATGGTCACCCAAAAGAATGGCTAACGATGGAATTGAGCTTTATGTAGAAATATTTTAGATGCCATAGCTGAAGAACTAAAATTCGGAGAGGAAATTTTCATCAAACACTAAAAAAGTACGGCGTCAATTTTATAGAATCGCTAACACATGTAACTGTTAATTTTTGGCGGTTCGAAAATTTCACAATTAATCAACTTATGATGTGATTTATGATTATCGCTCGATTTGTCCCGGTCGCAAGATGATGTTGATAATGCAAATTAGTGGGAACTAATGTCGAAAACCTGACAGGGAAAGGTAACGAACGGTATCACCATGCCTCCAAGGTTCCTCAATTATTGGAGAAAGATATCAATTGAAGTTCTGGTGGTGTCTGATGAACTCGGTGCTTGTCGGTGCGTTATGACGTATATTATACGTCAAAGAGTTGTCCTAAAATTCAAAGCCTGTGGGACTAGGATGACGGCTTTTGACCACATAATAGCGTGCATGAGTGGATCCTGTCATCCTTGGATTCCACCAGAGATCATATCACTGATTGATGATAGATTTGTGCCTATCTACGTTCGATTATTAGCAGGGGTGTGCAACTGGACCAGGTTCAACTAGTTCTCGGATTGGCTCACCTAAAAAATCGGTCTGGGAACTGGTTTCAAATTTCGGGAATCGGTTCCGAATGAAGGCCCACCCGGATCGATTTTTTTTTTTATAAAAAAAATCAAAAGTAAACTATACATCAATTCACCCCTCAATCCTCATTCAGTCTTCTCTTTCTCTTTTAGAGTTTGCACACTCGTGGCTCTGGCTCTCCCTTGAATATCACATTCCACCGCTTCGCTCTTGCCAGAGTCTCCTCATCTCCTCTGCCGCATTGCTGCCTCACCAATCACTACGATTGCCGAAGTTTCCTCATTACCCAGTCCATCCGACTCTTGACGACAAAAAAAACACCGCTCACTTTACATAAATCTTTATAGGATCAAAGAAAAATTATGTAACTCGGACCGAAAAAACAGGGTCGAGTCCAAAATAGGGTCCAAAGCAAACAGAATCGGGTCCCGATTCCAAAAAGTGGGAACTGGTTATAACAGGATCGGGAACAGATTCCACGTCTAGGACCAGCCCACCCGATCCATGCTCACCCCTAATTATTAGCCAATAATTCTGTCCGAATCCAATCATGTACGTTGACACGTTACGTGAGGAACTACCTGTACTTCTTAGGTTTGTGGAAGTATTGTGAGAAACGGCCTTTTAGTTCTTGAAGAGATGTTTTGAGCGAAGGAGAGAGAGATATATATTTTTATTTCGAAAGGTGGCGAGGTAACGCGCTAAACTTGACTTCTAAGGAAGCATTTCATAGATATTGTTCGATTGTCCAACTCAAAAGTTTTTAAGCCAATTTGTGAAAGAGATTACATGCAAATAAATAGGACCGGTCAAACTAGATGATATGTGAGAGCTTCACCTTTGAGAGTTTTTAGAAATTCAATCATGTCTGTGGAAAGACAAGACTATAAAAGTATTTCAATATGTCGTCAAAATTTAGTTAGCTGTTATCTTAGTTACGGCACATTATAATGCTAAAAGCCATTGTATTCTTAAAGAGTTCATATCTATATTTGCATCCTTAGATATAAGAACTTCATTGAAAATTCTTAAATCTCATTTATGTAATAGTATCATCTTATCTGATGTGTTAATATATACTGAATCGTCTGACAATATTTCAACCTTTCAAATGTCTTTTCTTAGATTGCGTTTGGTTGTGAAGACAAACGTTAGGATACGATTGAATAGGAAATGTGGAGGGGTTCCCCATATCATACCTTTCACCAGATAGATAATTGATACAATGGTGCGTATGGTCATGTCCAATCCCAAGGTATTTGGGCTAACCCAAATTATGACCAGACAATCTAGAGACACAGAGAGGCGGGGAGAGAAAGTATATGGTTGACAATTCTCAACATTACTCGTGTTCACGACACAACACAACACAACTTAAAAAGTTTTGAATTGGCATAGATGGGTCAACCCGTCTAAGACACGAGAATAATTGTGTCATACACGAATTAAATCGCTTAAACCATTTAAACATGAATTGAAACTTTTGAGTTGAAGTGTCATCTTTTTAACACGAGTTGATTAAATATGTTTTAACACGTTTAGTACTCATATCCAAAGACTTTTTTTATTGTTAAAAGTTCACAAAAATATTACATATGTTATAAACAACAAAGCATAAATCAAAAAACACATTTAGGGTTACAAAAGTCATATATGCCATGAAAAAACACCAACTCGATAACCCATTCTCTCCGACCAAAATTAAATAAAATATAATAACACATTCTAAATGTAATATATACTCATATTGTCAAACATCTTAATATAACTTATTGTGTATGAGCGTGTTTTACGTACTTGCCACTGTAAATAGGTTGTTGTATCGTATCGTGTCGACTCTAGACGTGAGTGCAAAATTAATAATCGTGTTAATTGTGCCCCATGACCTGCTTTATTAGGTGTTTCATGTCCGTATCGAGGCAGTTCGGTACATTTATTAGAGGCGTCGTATTATATTCTTATTTGGACATGACACGAAACGAAATGTTGACCTCTCAAAAAGGGCAAGCGATATTTGGCAACTAAGGCGTGGTCTCAAATGTCCCAAATTTGCGTGTGTGTGAGTGTGAGAGAGAGAGAGAGAGAGAGAGAGATTTAAGGCGATTAGTGACCTCACCAATAGCGCTAATGTCCAATAGGAATCATAGGTACTAATGATTATATCTCTTTTCAATTCAGAGGGGATAGTTTCTATCGCATACCTTAATTATGGACAAGTTATTCATCGCTCTATCTAAAGTTATTTGAATTTATGCAATACCATGCGAGGGACACTATCGAATGTCAGATATGATATTTACCCTATCCGGGCTCAGATCTAAGAACAATCGAAGGATATGGAGGGAGGGTTGCGACCGAGTCCATGCACTTTTTTGGAGCTCATAAAATCCTGCAGCATCGAGGGAAAATTGTAAAAAAAGTCCTAAATCTATTATACATTTGCCTATTTAATCCTAAACCCATTGCATTTTTGCCGATTCAGTTCTAAAATTTTTTAAGATTTGCCGATTCAGTTTATAAAAAGGTTTAGGACTGAATCGACAAATCATAAAAGGTTTATGACTAAATCGACAAAATTGAAATTTATGACTGAATCGGCAAATCATAAAAAAGGTTTAGGACTGAATGAGCAAAATCGAAAGGTTTAGAATTGAATCGATAAAAGTGCAATAGATTTATGACTTTTTTGACATTTTTTCCGTGACATCGATCTCCATACCCAAGCAACCAACCAAATCTCCACCGACGCCAGCCATTACCCGTAACATCTTGTGTTGCCGATGGGAAAAGGAAACATCTCTTCCCACCCAAAATGGTCCCATTCCTCGTGTTGCTTTCGCCCATTAATTGTTGGACACGACCCACGTATTATCCTCCCACTTAAGCCAGGATTCTTTTATTACAAGGCCATACATTATTAGGTTGTCATCTGAATCCGAACATCGCTTCATATACAACTCTTCACTTTACTATCGTCAACACTTTAACTAGTCATCATCGAAAGCAGCCTCGGTCTCAACTTTATGTTCACCGAAATTATGAGTGGTAGGGTCCAATTCCAGCTAACAACGCCCCTCAATCATCGCACGTAAAGTTGGGGAACAATCTCATGTTCATTGCTCCTTTGTTAGATGCTTTATTTGTCCGCCAAATAACATGAAATGGAATCAATACCACATGCTTGTAATCGAATACGACCCTCGTTGAGTTGCACCGAAAGTGCTACATAAAAAAATCGAAACGGGGACAGCTAATTTAGTGCCTATAGTAATAAGACAGACTACGTAAAAGTAGAGGCAAAATTAATCCGATTTTTTGGTAGCGATTAGTGCTTTATATTGGCGCGTTGACAATGGAATAATAAATAATCGAAAGGGCGACATCATTTGCTCCATTTTTGGATGGATGGTGGAATCTCCCGTCAATATTATGATTAGTGAGTGACGCACATTGAAGTTACCCATATTTACTTTTAGTCGAGTTTATATGCGGATGATGATCATAACTTTGCTATTCACCCATTCAAAACATATTGCCCGTACTAAAATAGCAAAGCCGGTGGGAACTTTAAAGTTTCTTGTAACAAGCTGCCACTTGAATTCTTAGAGCAAATGATTCGCGTTTTAGTCGGTAAGTTTTCGTTTGGTTGTGATTTTGTTGTTAGGGTTGGCCATGTGGAAATTCGCATTAGCGTGCCGCAATCGCGTCCGTAATTCATGTCAAGTTAATCTTTGTCAATATGAGCATCATAATTTTTATTTTACAATAACCGAAATGTGTTAACTTAAGTTAATATATGGATTATACATATCATGACGTGTTATATTCTGTTTTATCTGGAGTTCGTTTCGTGTGGACGGGTCACGACCATCGTTGTTAGACCTAGAGCTTGGCGTGATGTGATTGGATTTCAGTGTCGGCCTTGAAGCGTGTGAAGCTGTGTATCAATTTTCTAAAGGCGATTGCATCAGATACAACAGGATGACTTGAAATGAAGCAAGAGATTAATGAAAATGAACATTTTCCCTTTGATTCATTACGGAATAGATGCACGTTGAATCACCTAACATCCGAGCCCTTTTTATTGATTGATGGGGCAGTTGCGTGCTCGAATTTTCAACATAGGCTCGAAAGCAACAGCATTAGGCAATGGATAATGACTTGTAAAGAATACTATCAATTGGTCCAATTCCTCATAGGCAACAGTATTTTCCGAAGATCCCACAAATTCAGTGCCTTATATACCTGCAAGAATATATTGTTGATCTCAATAATGGTACTATTGTATAAGACTACCAAATAATTCATTAGTGACCGAAAAGTGGATTGTTTAAAGATGATATGAAGTTGTAAGAAATGACCGGCTTTAAAGGCGCCAACGAGACTACGGTGGAGGTCCATAAAACATCCTACAAGTCTCACAAAATGGTTGAGTTGAGATGTTTGGCCTTCGTAAGTGCCCTAGCATGAAACTACACGTAGGTGGTGGAATCTGATCGATTTCTGAGTTGACAATCCCTCGAGAACTCAACCAACTGTGTCGACTCAAGGGGGTTTACAAGTGCGTATATGCGGCACACTAATACATACAAAACAATCACTCTGTTCATTTTCACTAGAGAAGTTGAGGCAATCATAACGATCATGGCTTCTCCCCCGCCTTTTTTTTTTGATTCTCTGGCTTGCCCCTTAGGTACCCATTCACTCAATACAAAGTAGAATACGAAATGCCGAGAGAAAATATCAATTCGAAATTAACATGTTTTCATCATAACTTAACTCGTTAATAGATGTTATGATGTGTTACTGGTCGTGAATAGTCAGGCTTAGAGGCTATGGTCTGCCGACATGAATGGATGAACAGAAGATCCTCTTGTACACGTACGAGTCAAATGTCATTTTCCCCTTCTCTCAAAGTTCACAATCGTGAGATCAAGAGGTCACATGAGGGTATGATTATATTAATGGAGAGAATCATTTCATCTTTTGATTCTCGATATCTCTCGCTCAATTACACCCCGCCCCCACAATAATGGCCTACTAACTTTGTCATCCTTTCCACAATATTTTACAAAGGAAAAGGTTCTGGGCATGTCTTTCTAACGTCCAAGCACACGATGCACACCAACGATTCCAATGTGTTGAATTACCGATATGGACTTAGGTCTCTCTCGAGTGGCATCTAGAAACCTCTCCCGAGTGGTGGCGACATGGTGTGCCCACACCCACCAAAAAATGAACGCCTTTATGCGCCCGAGATGTTGGGAATTTCTTTGCGTGAGCTTTACAGAGGCATTGAGCTAGTAGAAGAAAAGAAACCCCATTTCAAACGAAAAACGAACCAATCTGTAAAAGTAAGTGTAGGCCACAGCAACATTCTCTCTCCCTAGTCGCGGGTGTAATTATAATTTTGGAGAAAGAACCGGGGACAAATACGTTTTCTGTGAGCGATGGTCGGGGTACAGAAATGAGTGCCAAGATAAACTTCTATAGTGTCACACACTTTTCTTGGTTTAGCATGGTCTTCTCAATTTGCAATTGCTAAAATCTTAAAAACTTACCTCACTTTGTATCTCAATCTATCGGCTTGAATTTTTGGGTTGGACTTTCTAACGTGGTCAGAGCCTGTACTACCCCTTTTGCAACTTAGCATGCTGCTCGTAATCCGCCTTGCACGTGAAAGGGAGTGTTAAAGTGTTATCTCATATCGCTTGACAACAGGTCATAAATGCTCTTTATATTCATGTGGTTTCCCTCCTCTTATAAATTTTAACTTTTGGGTTGGAATTTCTAAACACTTTCTTCGATAGGGCCAAAAAGTTTGTGAAGAGATTACAAGGCATTGCCTAAGAACAGATGAGGCAACCCAAGGAAAAAGAGAATGCTCACCAAGCCAACCAAAAGACTTCCTTGGATTCTGTTTGTTCGCGAAAAATGAATGATTTAAAATTTTTTTTCCTAAAAACGATTACTTGTATCACATACAAAAATAAACAAACGAAAAATATTTTCATTGTCTATGAAAATTTTGTTTCATATATTGTTCTCAATAATGAAAATATTTTTTGTTATCTAATTATTTCAACTGATATAAACAATTATTTTTACGAAAAAAATTTCCAAATCATCCATTTTTCGCAAAATAAACGGAGCCTTAGCAACGTACTTCATTCTGAGTATTACTGCTCAAAGTTGATTTTGTTTTTTCAACCAAAAAAAAAGTTGATTTTGTTTTCAATTCCCAGGAAGATAACTCCCCGGTCGTAACTCCAAGTAGTTACCATCCTTCAGTTCTTCTCTGTGCTAACATCAAAATTCCCAGATAATTCTAACAAGAAGGGAGTATTTGTCTCTTAATTGCTTCCCATACGAGATCAAACCTTAAGAGATTTGTCCAAAAACTATCTTCTCTCAAACCTCATATGTTTTATCTTCGGAGTCATTTTGTACCCCATGAATCGGAAACAATGAGGTCAACCTAGTATAATGTACTAGTACTGGTCATGCCCCACTGGAGAGTCATCAGCAAGCACCAAAGCTGAGACAGCCACTAATAAAATGGCTAGTCTCCACCTCCTCCGTTTCATCACTTCCTTCCTCTCAGCTTTTTCCCTCAAGCAAAAGCTGCACAAAAAGAGAGAATTTCGCTAGAATCTCACAGATTTAGTGAAGAAGATGAAGCTTAGGCTTCTGCATTAGTGGCTCTACCACTTCTAGTTCTCTCCCAGTAATCAAAAGGCTACCCATTTCATCACTTCGTTCCTCTCTTCTTTTCCCTTCAGCAAAAGCTTCACCAAAAAGACAACTTCGCTTGAACCTGACAGATTCATTGAGGAAGATGAAGCTTAGGCTTCTGCATAAAGTGGCTCTAGCACTACTAGTTCTCTCCCACTATGAGGTAGCAGAAGGTACCAAGAAACCAGCTAAAACCACCTACATCATCCACATGGACAAGTCCAACATGCCCACAACATTTGCTGATCATTTAGAATGGTACGATTCTTCGCTGAAATCGGTATCGGACGAGGCAGACATGCTGTACACCTATAACAGTGTGCTCCACGGCTTCTCCGCGAGGCTCACAGCCGAGGAAGTGGAGTTACTCGGGAAGCAACCTGGAATTCTATCGGTCATGCCAGAAGCGAGATATGAACTCCACACCACTCGGACGCCGAAGTTTCTTGGACTGGGAAAGAACGAAGCTCTGTACCCCGAGTCCAACCTGGCGAGTGAGGTGATTGTCGGAGTGCTTGACACTGGCGTGTGGCCTGAGCTGAAAAGCTACGATGACGAAGGACTCGGCCCGGTGCCCAGTACCTGGAAAGGTGCCTGCGAGGTCGGGAAGACCTTCAATTCATCCAGCTGCAATAAGAAACTCATTGGCGCGAGGTTCTTCTCAAAAGGGTATGAAGCAGCATTTGGACCGATAGACGAATCCATGGAATCGAAATCACCCCGAGATGATGACGGGCATGGGACCCACACCTCTACTACTGCGGCTGGTTCGGCCGTACCCAAGGCCAGCCTCTTGGGTTTTGCTCTTGGAACTGCACGGGGGATGGCCACACAAGCCCGCGTGGCCGCCTATAAAGTGTGTTGGCTAAGTGGATGCTTTGGATCAGACATAATGGCAGCCATGGACAAGGCCGTCGAAGACGGTGTAAACGTCATATCCATGTCCATTGGGGGAGGCATAACCGACTACTACAGAGATACCATCTCCATCGGAGCTTTCAATGCAATGGCACAGGGAATCCTTGTGTCGTGCTCCGCCGGGAATGGTGGGCCTAGCTCTGAGAGTGTGGCGAACGTAGCTCCTTGGATAACCACAGTAGGAGCCGGTACTTTGGACCGTGATTTTCCGGCCTATGTCACTCTTGGCAATGGCAAGAAGTACGAAGGCACATCACTTTACAATGGGAAGTCATTATCTGGTCCAGTTCCACTGGTGTTTGCAGGTAACGCAACCAACTCCTCTAGTGGGGAGTTATGCTTTACTGGTAGCTTGGTTGCGAACAAAGTTGCAGGGAAAATAGTGGTCTGCGACAGAGGAGGGAACTCGAGGGCACAAAAGAGTATGGTGGTGAAGAATGCGGGCGGGGTGGGAATGATTCTTACCAACACAGAGTATTATGGTGAAGAGCTAGTTGCTGATGCACATCTCCTGCCCTCAGCAGCTGTAGGACAAAAAGCAGGGATTGAGATAAAGAAATATATCTTCTCAGATCCGAGTCCAACAGCAACCATTGCTTCCGGAGGCACAGAACTTGATGTCCAACCTTCACCAGTTGTAGCATCATTCAGTTCCCGTGGTCCTAATCCACTCAATCCTCAGATTCTCAAACCAGACCTCATAGCACCTGGTGTGAACATCCTTGCAGGGTGGACGGGCATTGTTGGCCCAACTGGCCTGGACAGTGATAAGAGGCACGTGAATTTCAACATAATCTCAGGCACGTCAATGTCTTGCCCGCATGTAAGTGGGTTGGCCGCCCTCCTCAAGGCTGCTCACCAGGAATGGAGCCCCGCGGCCATCAGATCAGCACTCATGACAACAGCCTACACAAAGTACAAAAATGGTGAGACAATTGAAGATGTTGCCACTGGGAGTTCATCGACCTCTTTCGATTATGGAGCCGGACATGTTGATCCAATGGCAGCCCTTGACCCTGGTTTGGTCTATGATGCCACAGTAGATGACTATCTGCGCTTCCTCTGTGCCCTAAACTACACCTCAGACCTGATCAAGCGCTCCACAAACAGAGATTACACCTGCGACTCAAGCAAGAAGTATAATGTGGAAGATCTTAATTACCCATCATTCGCAGTTCCCATGGAAACGGCTTCTAGCAAAGCAGGTGGGGCTGGTGCTTCAAGCACAGTGAAATATACAAGGACTCTAACAAATGTTGGTAGTCCCGGTACCTACAAGGTGTCAGTTTCTTCACGGATCCCATCAGTCAAGATCTTGGTTGAACCCGAATCGCTGACTTTCAGCACCATGGGTGAGAAAGAAAGCTACTCAGTCACCTTCATTGCTGGCTCCATGCCATCTGGTACAACCAGCTTTGCTAGTCTTAGATGGTCAGATGGAAAGCACACTGTTGGAAGTCCAATTGCTATCAGCTGGACATAACCATTGTTTGAAGACATGTTGCTCCGATTGTAATCAAGCTCTGACAAGGGGCATGTGGATGTGCTTTCTCCGTCGAAATGAATGCATGGAAGCTGGCATCATGTAAGAGAACAGACTGGATAGACTAGATTGCTACCCTTCTTGAGATCAACATGTAGGCCAAAGGAAGACTGTAATCGTACAGAAAACCATCTCTCCAATATCTAGCGTACTTAAGATACCTTTCAAACTTTGAAACCTGGACATGGTTCTCCTATAAGTACATTAATCGAAATTGCAGCATTTGAGTTGTCATCCATTGTATCTACAACACTAGCAGCATCAACAGTGTGAAATACCGTGTGGTAATAAAAACTATCTTCCCAAATTCTTTCCTCCTCAATGTCAAAGTCATCAGAAGGTGGGGCTGGTGCTTCAGAACTTGTAGTTGTAACATAAAAGAGACCACCTTGACTGGATAAAAATGGATGAAGACATACTAAGACATCCTCTCTTGAATCAAATTCTTGACCAGAATCCATTTTAAGTGCTAAGTTATGATGCATTTATAACAAAATAATGGATCGAGAAACAATTTACTTCTTGTATAGTTTATATTTAATGAGTAAAACATAATAACATTAGTACACAATTTAGGATTTGTATCGATTATGGAATGAAAAGAAATCTATCGATGTTGGGTTTCCATTCTGGAGAACATTCAGTAACAAGATACAATATTTCCTGAATTGCCACCCTTGAGCACTACTGATCTTACGGTTTCATTCTGCAATTTGGGTTAGCTGAGCAGGTGCAAAGTACTAACTTAAAAAGGTAACTGGAGGTTAATAAACAATAGCACACCACAGCGTAAAGGCAACTTGTCAAATATTCATCAAAAGTGTTCAATTTTAACGAATGAAGGGACTTTGCACTAAAGGCAACCTCTCAAAATATCGACCAAATTCTCTCACATTGAGATTTCGAATAAGCTTTTAAGAGCCAAGAGAAGAATATGGGTTTTACAAGAAATGATGTTGCCCTGCAAATCTCATCCAAATTTCACATCATTACGTACCGCATGTTGGTGACACTTGAAAGAGCTACTGGATCTCAAGAAGAAGAGAAAGTTATCATTGGACTCAGCATCCCACAGGAAAAAAAAATAATCCAAAGAACAACTAAAAAAGAATGCTTCAGTGATCAATCCAAAGAGAAAGTAATCATTGGACTCAGCATTTGAATGCTGAGGTTGAAATTGAATTGCAAAAAGAATCTCAAAATTGTCCACTAGTCTAGCTTCAGTGAACTGCAATACATAGTGATTTACTGAATTGAACAACTGTTTAATGTACCATGTGCAACTCTTCAGGAGTAGGACACGGCTTCACTATCAATATTCTATGTTTTTCTTCTGAGTCCAACATATGATATTCTGCTGCATATCTCTACTGAAGAAGATGAAGCCTGAAGAACACTGCTGGTTGAATAGAAAACTTCAAAAGATACTTCATGGATGGTAGAACATACCCATCCTTTCCACCAATTGCTTATGAAGTTGCAATTATCCAGATAGTGAATGCCGACGCAAAAAGCCATTTTAAGCACCTTCAAGACAGTGCTTTCACAGCTTTAAGTCAAGAGCAAACCAAACATCATTCCTCGTCCTGCATAGTTTGACAAACTGGGAGGTAATACGTATCAAGCTGCCAATATTTCTGTTTCACACCTTCCCAAACTTCTTCTCCCAGACAAGCCTTCACAGGCAGGGGAATTAATTGCGTGGAGTAGCCCAGATTCTCCAATTCCAGAGATACTAAATGACAATAAACAACATGGAAGAAGGCATTACCACCACAAAGCCCATTGAAAAATGAGTAGATTCCCCCAGGTTTCAATAAAACAGGAAGATGCTGGTGGAACTCCCTCATATCTTCATAATATTCTCCATATGTGTCGAAGAATATACCTGAAAACATCGATTATATTACATAAGCAAGACTGTAGTGGCATAAGAATTTCATCTGAGTAGAATTGAATAACTGAAAGCGATCCAATTATATCCAAAAACTCCTGGCAGCATCTACTGGACTTTAACCATACTCTCATGCGCACACTCTCCTCAAATCAGATTGGAATACAAGCGTGTAGTTTCTCCAATGAAATCTGTCTGCATGAGGAGATGGACCATTGTAGCCGAGTAATTGATAAATGGAAAATGCATACTTTAAAGATGATACGCAGGAAAAACGATAATAACAAAAAAATGTACTCAAGGGAAACACAACTCTAGCTGCAATCCCTATTGACCGGTATAATTTTAATAAACTTTCCAGAAATCTCATAAACATTGTCTTACCAATTCTAATTGCAACTAAAACCATTGTACAGAAAGGAGGCCCAAGAACTTTCCTTTTGCAGAATCTCATTAAATATGAATATAGAGGCCTTGGTGGAATTTCACCGATGTTAAGAGTTTATTCTTTCGGAAACAAGATCATGACCAAAAAGAACAGCCAAAAAACTGATTTTCTTACGACATAAGAACTGGTCAAGAAACGTCATTTAAAGCCATGATAAACCTAAAAAATGGCGTGTATTGGAAATTCTAAAATACACCAAAATTTGAATCTCTGTGCAAGAGCAGAAGGATCAAGGGAAAAAAATCACAAATAAAACGTTATGCAACACTCAGCTATGGATGCTAGTTAGATGGGGTATAAAGTTTCTCTTACCATCATAAGATCCAAGTTGAGAAAGAACATCTTGCCAACGACCAAATATTATCTTTATGTTGTCCTTATCACCCCAACCGGTGTCAAGCATTCGTTTAAAAACATCAGGGTGAGCCTCTACTATAGTGTGTGTAGCAGGAGCATATTGCTGAATGGCTGTATCAACAAGACCCATTCCAAATCCGATGTTCAGAATATGACCACCCTGTGAACAAACGGCTTTGGCATGAGCCTCCATCAATGGCTTTTCCCAAGCCATCATGACAGCTTTGCTACTTGAGTCCATCAGCTTATCCTCACTAAAATTGACCCTGTCATCCAAGTAATCCCCATGAGAGTCACCGGCTTTACTTTTCCTTGCAATTGTCCCCAGTATCAGCTCCGCTTGAATTCCTGTGGCATAGGATATTGTTGGTCAAAGTCCATGATGAGAACAATAAAGGTCCCCTAACTGGACTGAAACTATGCACATACCTAACCAGTGAATCATTTCTATGATCCTTGAAGCACACCAATAAGTAATGTTAAATATCCAGAATTCGGTAGGTTATGCGGAAGTATTTGAGCCAACGAGTTCCAGGACAAGCAAATTTGGCTTTAACATAAAAACTACTCAAGAAACTTCAGAATCGATAGTCTTGGCCAAAGCAAAGGGAAGCATCTCGTCATGTACAAAAGTGCAAACTAAAAAAAAAGTTCGTACTGGCTTATGCAAATCTTTAAACGCCAGACAAAATAGCAAGGTGAATCTATTACATATTCCTTGTGTGCGGCCACGGTTGAGATGGGTCTTATGGAAGCTACAGAGTGCTGTACTCATTTATCAAGCTGTAAAAAAAGATACATTGAAGTAAATTACAAAAACTCACAGAGAATCAGAGACAGCAATGTATTGTTGGTTCTTGTACTATACTTATCAGGAAGGACCACTCTTGCCTGTCCTGACTAAAAGGTGTCTATGATGGGAATCAGAGGCAGCAATTTATTGTTGGTTCTTGTACTATACTTAGCACGAAGGTCCACTCTTGCCTGTCCTGACTAGAAGGTGTCTAAGAGGTCACTTGCATGGAAACCAGAGAAACAGAACTTTTGGTATCTCGATTGAGGCTTCAGCTAGCTTTTCAGGAGGAGGTGTAGCATCCCTTTGTCCAATTCTACTTTGAATAGTCATTCTGATAGACCTATTAGAAGGTTCATTGGTTTGATCCTTGTTTAACTGTCATTTTGCAACGTTAGCTTAAATCAGTGAAAAAACTGAAAATGCATCAATTCTTGTTACTAATTTCAACATCAAACATCAGTAGTCCCTCATCAATCTCTGCGTTAGCAAGGTTTTAGAACCTAAAAGCGAACCCCCTTTAATTACTTTCCATTCTCCTTGTTGGCCAAGATAGACACACCACTATGACTCTATGAGTAATGAGTATGAGATGTTTAATCATGCTGTTAAGCAATAATCCAAGAGCATTATCTTCCACAAATCCAACTTTTCATAGGCCCAAGGTGAATCCCAGAAAACCTATCTCTCCCAAACAATTCTTCCTTTTCCTCATAAAAGAACTAGAATTAAACATCGGAACGGCAAGTTATGTGTAGAATCAAGCAAGCATCACCAGGACATACGAGGCTCATCACTAGCCATCACCAAGGACAAATGACAAACTGCAGCAGAACTACAGATGCGCACATACCGGCGTTGAGGAGAAGCTCGAAGGCTTCCTGATGACCGGCTTCCATGGCGAAATCGCCGGCGGAGAGATTGGAAGGAGAGAGAGCGTTCCAGGGCGCACCGGCTTCGAGGAGCGCCTTCGCCGCGTCGGCACGGCCAGACTTGGCCGCGTGCATCAGCGGAGTGAGGCCGTCGGCGTCGAAGTGAGAGACGTCGGCCCCGGCGGTGATTAGTGACTTGATCCTTCCGACGTCGCCGTTCTTCGCCGCCTCGCATAGCTGCTCCGCCGCTTCCATTGCGGCTTCGCCGCCGAGCTCGACGCTGTGGAGCGGAATGCTTCTCTTCACTTCTGCAAGCGTTAGCTGATTCCCAAGTTATCTCGCCCTCTTCACATAACGCACCAAAACACCCAAAAAAAATGCAAATGAGTCCTAATTTTTTTTTAAAAATATAAATAAAATTTAAAATTTGTTAGCAAAATACAATTAAATCTTAAAATTTATCATATTTATCCAATCAAGTTCTAAAATTTTCAAATAAAAGACTTGATTTGATCAATATAACAAATTTTAGAGCTCAATTGCACTTTTTAAAAATTTTAGGATTTGAATGTACCTTGATGACAAGTTTTAGGACTCAATTATACTTTCGTGATAAGTTTTAGGACTTTCAATGTACTTATCTTAAAAAAAATACCTTTTTAATATTATTTTCCCCGTCACTTCCCTCTATCCATCCCAACATAAAGTGAAACAAAGAGGAAATAATGAACTGATAGAAAGAAAAAATTCAATAGAGATAATCCAAATACGACGAAACGAAAGTCGAGACTAATAGCAATCATCGAAGAATGTCAATTTTGAACGAGCAGGATGAACTCGCTTACTTCTTGAAAAACCCTCTTGAGTTATTCAGATTTTTTTTATTTGATTCGTGATAACCAGATTAAATGAAGATTTGCTCGCTTGGCTTTAAGAAGAAAAGTTCGCATGAGATGGAACAGGAATTTTCGTAAATTTTTGTAGGATATTTAGTGAGCTTTGATTTTATTAAATCCCAATTTATTATGGTACAATCTACTGATAATTGACCATACAATAGTAGTGCGTCATGCATCATTTCAAAATCGTAATTAATAGGCGTGTCATGTTTGGTTTATTTTATATATAACGTTTTCCCTTGTTTAATTAGCTTTTTTTCGGAATGCTCATAAAAATAACAAATATAAATTTATTTAATTGCAATCATAAATTTATAGTGACCTACAATTGATAAAATCACGGGAGTTGAGGTTGAGTTAATATCTTGAATTTATCACATTAGTTATACGAATAAATTGTGGAGGTAATATGTTAATTACAAATATGTGTTATATTTATAATGGACATTAAAATCGAATTACAATTTATTAGCACAATCATATATCATATTAATCTTCGTAATTTTTTGAATAAAATATCAATATAACTTACTTATTAACATACTGAATCCTATGTTTGGAAAATAACTTCGTTTGTGATTATTATGAATTTTCATTTATTAAAAACCTAATAATTTTACATGTATTTTTTGTATCTTAACCTCATTCCATTCGAACAATATTTTTCATCACTTACAAGTAAAAAGTTATCATTTTATTCCATTTCTAAATTTTACCAAACATAAATATTATTTATTTTATTTCATTATAGTCATATTTCTACATAGGCTACATACAAATAATAAACAACAAAATTCATTTCACTTTGACTCGTCTTTTCAAGCATCTAAAAAGAACGCAACGTATTATGCTCGGGACACTCCTTTATACGACCTTGCAAATGCCTAAAGAAAAAGCACAACATTTTTTACTCGATACTGTAAAGCGAAATGACGTGAGTATTAAAATATTTAATTACTCTAACATTCTTCCTCACGCTTAATCCGGTCTTTTTACCTAGTACTATCTCACCATTTGTTGCTTATGAGAGCGGCTACGTAGGATTCCATCCATAATTCTCGATTGAAAACTTGACGGACATCAAAATTGTGCCACTAGTAAAATAAACATTTTCGCATTAAAAGTGTTGTAAAATGTCGAGTTTTTCTTTTAAAATATTTGGCTTTCCAAAATTTATGTGTGTCAATGAGTACAATTGAGAAAGGTTTGAAAGTTCCTTTGTTGATTTTTTGATAGGAAAGTAAATGGCAAAAAATCTAAAAGTACAAATATTGGGAATAATCATTATCGCAATATAAAACCATACAAGAAGGGTAAATTGTATTGAAAATGAAGATGAACAACATTTGGTTCTTTATTTGATTGGGTAAGCCTTTACAAAGACTGCATTCGGAGTATTGACGGATCTCGAAATCATCAGCCTCGCTAACTAGGAGTTGCATCCTCTCATGCTTTGGCCAACCGACTAGGTATCCATTTTACCGACCCTTCTACCTCAACATGCAGCCAAATTTTAGTGCCCGATGTTGACATTCCCGTTGATCGGAACCGGGGCTCTTTTCGATCAACCTCGCTTCACCGACCGGTCGATACAAACACTAGATTTTTGTGTGTGTGTGTGAATGTGTTTCCCAAGTCCTGCCGGACATTGCTTCAATGTACTTGCCTTGTGGAGACATTGTCGATTCAACGGAGACTCATGGCAAAGGGCAGATTCGAGAAATAGCCGCAGGCAAAATTTTTTTTTTGGTCGAATCTGTATGCAAATTTTGACTGCGAAGGAATAAAGGAAGTAACGAGTCGAGTCCCACTCCATCCCGCCAAGTCCGAGTGGACAACTTTGACTCGCTCCCCTACTGTGTGTGTATATATATTAAATATTGGAAAATTAATTACGTCAGCAGACCTAATAATTATTCAGTTTTTTTTTGTCCAAATTATCCAATTTAATATATTGATTATAATACATAGGAAAAATTTTAA
>BCNH02000006.1:7646459-7657608 GCA_001662345.2 Metrosideros polymorpha var. glaberrima
ATCTCCGTATAAAATTTATAGCACTTCTAGTGTCTTTCTCCCCCATTTTGCTGACACTTCTTCTTGAGAATTCCAGGACAAGCACAACCAGCACTAGAATGCTTCTCGATTTTCTTCGAGAATCTCTCATTATGAGAGAACGACTCTTCTTTTTGTTAAGTTAGGCACCTGTAACTCATTAACCATCCGTTGCACTGCCTCACCTTTATCAGGGTGAGGATGGGGAAAAACAATCTCTCGGTGGGGATGAAGTCCATTCACCGATCCTGTGTGGAAAGTTGTAGCACGATGAGCTTCCGATAATTCGACATCCCGCAGAGATGCTTTTCAGTTCACTGAAACCATGCAAAACCATCCCTACAATGTTTATATTTTCTCGCTTACAATGAACTTCCCGGATTAGAAATGAAGACCACACAGAAACAGAGTTGTCGGCCTTCTTTATCATTAAAATGGAGAATCTAAGAGTTCTTTCAGTTGCACAAACTTCCCAGATTCATACGCAGTAGCATCCTGTATGAGGGTAAAGAGCACATACAATGGGATTTTTGCAGCTTCTAGATTACTGGGACACAAGCATAGCATGTGAAATATGCAGAAACAGCAAGTTACTCAAAAGCATGAACTCCACGACTACTTGGTTAAATTTTTGAGCTCCTTATCTGCACCTTGATCCTTTCTTGAGAATTCAATGCCTTGGAAAGTTACCGTAGATGACCGATACTGACTTCCAAAGGCAGTGCCAAATCCCCATCCAAGGCCTAATCCGACACCACAGCCTCCACCTTTGAATGGGCGTGCAAATAAGAGGCCAACATAATTAGCTTGACAATAGCCAACATTTTCAACCTGTAATCAACTAATTAAAAGCACAATACTCTACTTGTAAATTTTCCTAAAATTTACCTGCACCAATGCCCAGGAAGTTTAATGGCATGCCTGCCATCAAACAATGTTTATAATAATGTTAGAGATGTCTCCATCGCACCTACACAACTATCATTTGCACACCTACATCTTATCTGAAATGAAAGCTCAGACACCCCCTATCTCTAAGATACATCAGCAATTCATGTCATGCAGTCCAAGTGAATTTCAGTGGAAAACCATAAAAGCGAAGCATGGCAGATATTGCTAAGCATCTCCAATGAAACAGAATTAGAAAATAGAACTTCAAAACAGAACAATGAAAACCTATAGTGTTGAGCGCAATATAGCAGAAAGAAAGCCCTTGCTTGCATTATACTAAAGTTTTTCAACTCTAACTTATAACCGTGCATTTCTTTTCTTATTCTTCCTAATAGGCAAATCACAATCCATGAGAGTTGATTCACCGGCAAATGAGAGAACTGAATTGTTAATATGACTATTTGAAGTGAGAGTGCTCTCTAAGAGGGTAGTTCAAGAGCTGTATCCACATCATACAACATTCGATAATAAGGTCCAGTTAATTTGGTTGTTATCTACCTGAGCTTAACTTGATTTTTCAGACGAATAAATCGAAGAACATGAGATTTAGAGAAGACAATTCAACATACAGTAAGGTGACACCACATCATCTTTCTCCATTCATTGTGGATGGAAAGGGCATAATTCACACGCGGAAGATACAAAATTTTTTGCTTTTGTTTACCCTCAGTAAAGCAGAAAGCAATACTTTTTCCATCACTCATAAGCAATTTCATGCATAATTAGAAGAAGATTAAAATGGAAGCAAGGCATGCTCAGCAGATTATCAGTGGAAGCTTCTTCATCATGCCCTGCGGAGGCTGCAGGAGGCGTTCAGTTTCTTCTGGAGCTAGTTGCCAGCTCAATGGCTTCGATTCCTGGCATATGCGAGATTGCTAGCATTGCATCTCCACCGTGCAAAACAAAACTAACAAATCGAAGAGTATCATCTTCGAAAGAAACCTGATCACGATGCAATAACTTCACCAAACAAAAGTAATCCAAACAATTCCTCAAGATACAACAAATTCGAAAGCTAAAGCATTCAAATTCTATGCAGAGAGAAAACCAGATTTCCTTGGGTGTAACCCAAATTCCAGAGACAAGAACCTCAACACATGACCAATAGCCCAATCAAAGAACTGAAGTGCATAAAATTTAACTTCAGAAGCAGACCTCCAAAACCCCAGCCGACACCGAACCCGCACCCGACTCCGAGCCCTGAGAGGAAAAAACCCACGAAAAATTCATACATCTTAGCAACACGAACGACATTCCAGACAATCCCACGTCAGATAGACGATCGTTCTTGCACATCTGGTAACAAATAAGCTTTCACGGAAGCAGAGGGGAGAAAACAAGGATTCGGGGAATTGGCAGTTCTACGTACCGAATCCAACCCCAGCTCCATTGAAGTTCGTGAGCACCATCGCCGCTCGTTCCAACACTGCCGAAGAAAGCTTTGACGCGCGAGCTGGGATTAGAGCGCCACCGGCAACGCGGCGGTGCTGGTGTCGTTGTTACCAGCTCGCATGCTGCGGCGGACTCATGGGCCAAGAACTTACACAAGACATTGGGCCGAGAGCCAAGTCAATAGGCCCATAGACGGACCAGCAAGCAACCCATTCATTTTCAACTAAAAAGTTGCGTATAATTTTGAGCGTTTCTGCAGTCATACGTAGGGATGAGCATGGTCCGGGTTAGGCCAATTCAATACCTAACCCTAGAACTAACTCGCATAGTGTTGGTTCCCAATTTTTTGGATCGAGAACCGACCGTATTGAGCCTAAGACTGAGGACTGGACTGACGCTATGGGCTTGGTCCGATTCCAGGGTCAATCCAAAACCAATTTATTCTTTTTTTATTTCATTTGTTTTATTCCTTGAAAGGATAAACGCACTTTTTGATATTACATATCCATCAATACTATCAACAATATAATATTGAACAACCAAACCATGAGCACCGGTACAAATCAAATAGAAATTTAAGATAAGGCAACAATAAAAATCTCAACTTGTCAAAAGCAATAAATCATACTAGATGAACATGTAAGAGGAGGGAGAAGCCTAGGGTTTGGAATAAATAAATAAATATATATATAAGTTGAAATGAAAGAAAAAGAGCATATATTTTCTTTTACATCAATATTTTTATTTATTTATTTCACAAAAAAAATTTCTTTTTTTTCTATATATACATGGTTGGTCTAGATTGGACCAACCCTAAAGCTCCAGGACTATGGACCAATTTGCACAGCATAGGTATTAAGGGCTTCAAGACCAGGGACCAACCCAATCCCCCTGAAAACCGAACTAGGACCAGTCGGGTTGGGCCGGTCCAGGGTTGGTCTAGGTTCAACCTTGGACCGTTGCTCACCCCTAGTCATACAGAATTGGCAAATGCAGACAATTCGTCCTAAATGGTGTCAAAATCTTATCAACATTTGCGATTTTGTCACCAACGAAAACCACCAGGGAGAACAAAAGCTGCTTGTTCATCCACGTTTTGAACGATTTCACCAAATCCTAAAGCAGAGAAATGTCGAGAAGGAGAAGGACCCATTTGCGATTATATCAAAATTTCCGATTTTTCACCAACGAAAACGACCAGGGAGAGCAAATGCTGCTTGTTCATCCACGTTTTAAACGATTTCACCAAATCCTGAAGCAGAGAAAGGTCGAGAAGGAGAAGGACCCATTTGATCCGCAATCATGGATCACCAATCAATGACGAAAGGGTGTGCGAATGGGGCAAGCTTTACCGCCTCCACGTGTCGATCGCGCTCGATTCTGATCCGATCTGATGCCCCAACAGATGGGGGAGAAGAAGAAGACGAAGGAGGGAGAGAGTGTGGGGGAGTCGAGGTGGACAGCGACAGCGATGGAGCAGATAGAGTCGCCAGCCAACGAAACTTGCATTTCAATGGCTTGGAACTTGATTTAGGTCCTTAGCTGACAGAGAAAGAGCGTAATGACATCTTCATATTGGCTGGCTCGAGATTTGCTCGTCACTGATTAAGGGGGATAGGATCCGAGCCGACTCAACCCGGTTTCGCTTTCGCCGCTAAGTGAAAACGATCGCTCGTAGAAAATTTGTAATAAGACCCAAATTCGAACACGAAAAGAAACATACGAATATAGTATGAGCCGCTCGAATCCGACACTCTTGATCGAATCGAAACCATTTTGGGTTGGGTTGAGACCGACTGGTAGCTTCCCTTCTTCATCTACTGGCCTTTGTCCCCTTCCCTCTCCACATCTTCTTCCCCAAAATAACCGTTCTTTCTCTCCCTCTCTCTCTAGCGAATCAATCTATCGGAAGAAGGAGCCAAGATGAGCTGGTGGTGGGCCGGAGCTATTGGCGCCGCAAAGGTGAGATCTTTTTCTCCTCGAACCATGTTATGGGACGGACCTGAATTTGAGAATTCGATCGGTTTTGATCTCATCTTTTGATCTTCTTGTTAACTTTTGCAGAAGAGGATCGATGAGGAGGAGGCACCTAAGAGCTACCAGAGCGTGGGGTTGATCCTGGGGGTCACCGGGATCGTGGGCAACAGCCTGGCCGAGATCCTCCCGCTCTCCGACACCCCCGGCGGCCCCTGGAAGGTCTACGGCGTCGCCCGCCGCCCCCGCCCCCCCTGGAACGCCGACCACCCCATCGAGTACATCCAGTGCGACCTCTCCGACGAGTCCGACGCCCTCGCCAAGCTCTCCCCTCTCACCGATGTCACCCACGTCTTCTACGTCACCTGGGCCAACCGCTTGTCGGAGCTCGAGAACTGCCGCGTCAACGGCGCCATGCTCCGCAACGCCCTCCACGCCCTCCTCCCCAACGCCCCCAACCTCCGCCACGTCTGCCTCCAGACGGGGACCAAGCACTACGTCGGTCCCTTCGAGGCCTTAGGCAAGATTACCCCCCACGACCCGCCGTTCACGGAGGACCTGCCTCGGCTCGAGGTCCCCAACTTCTACTACACTCTCGAGGACATCCTCTTCGAGGAGACCTCGAAGAAGGAAGACCTCTCCTGGTCCGTCCACCGCCCGCCGGTCATCTTCGGCTTCTCCCCCTACAGCCTCATGAACCTCGTCGGCTCCCTCTGCGTCTACGCCGCCATCTGCAAGCACGAGGGCGTCCCCCTCATGTTCCCGGGGACCAAGGACGCCTGGGATTGCTACTCCGCCGCGGGCGACGCCGACCTCATTGCCGAGCAGCATATTTGGGCGGCGGTCGACCCGTACGCCCGGAACGAGGCCTTCAACTGCAGCAACGGCGACGTGTTCAAGTGGAAGCACTTCTGGAAGGTGCTGGCGGAGCAGTTCGGGATCGAGGAGTACGGGTTCGACGAGGGCGGCGAGCGGCTGAGGCTGACGGAGGCGATGAAGGGGAAGGAGAGGGTGTGGGAGGAGATCGTGAGGGAGAACCAGCTGCAGGAGACCAAGCTGGAGGAGGTCGGACTGTGGTGGTTCGTGGACTTGATGTTCAGTGGAGCGACCCCATTGGACAGCATGAACAAGAGCAAGGAGCATGGCTTCCTCGGGTTCAGGAACTCCAAGAACTCCTTCCTGTGCTGGATCGACAAGGTGAAGGGTTACAAGATCGTGCCTTGAAATTGAATTCAAATCAAAATGCCCCCGGCTCTCGCTGCTGTTGCTGCTGCTGATGATATCCATTGTGTTTGTATTGTAGTGAAGTGAATTCCCAATTTGTTCCTTGTTTTCTGGGTACTCTTTTTGAGGTTGTATCTGTCGACAGATTATTCTGGGGACGATGTCCCGAAGTAAGGTCTAATAATGGAAGCTGAAGCATACATTTTCCTGTAATTGACTTGTTTCCATGGTGTGGAGTATCTACAGAAACTTTGAGCTGAGGCTTGATCTCGAGCTCATTCATTGTCAAAACAAATGTTTGGCATGACAAAGTGCATTCGTCTGTGCAAATGCTATCTAGCATTGGCAACATCTCAATGGTAGAATTGCTTCTCAGACCCTTGAAACGAAGACATGTCAAGTGCTAGACATGGAACTAGCTCGATGAGATGTTGCGCTCTGGTGGTGTCAATCAACTCCACTGCGGTAACCATCTCCTTCGATCAGATACGTGTGACCGGCAAAACAATCTTTTCGAAGTTACCTAGGACTAGCCATTTGGCCAGAACCTAACAGCAAGAAAAGACCAAGATTGCCAAATGGAGATCCATCAGAGGTTGGGATGTGCACTTTTTATCATCAAAGCAATTTTCGCATTGATGCGGTTCTTCACATACTCACACCATTGCCATTCGCAGGAATTATTTTTCATAGTTGTGAGTACCTTGATGCGATGATATGTAGCACGACATCAAAGCCGGCAACTTCTTTACTACAATAATCTAGGAAAATTTTACAGTTTAACAAGCCTGGGGTCTTCCCGAAAAGCTATGAACTACCCTTCTATTTACAGTTGAAGGAAACTAGAGTACATACTAGTGGCCAAACTCTCAAATACATCCATGCCCCAATTTCTAAATTTGTCAGCAATTACCAGTACCTACCAAACATGACTATGATCAGCTCTGAGCACCGCCATCAATTACTTCTCTTCCTACAAAGTGTAGTACGTCACCCTCATAGCTCACTGGATTTCTCTCGGGCGGCAACCCTGGCCCGAGCAGCAGGCACAACATTCCTCACCCAAGGAACACGAGGTAATCCACATGTTTTGTCAAGAGAAGCAAATCTCAGCTCGGCAGGGGGGATGAAGCAGTCGACAGACAGGCCTGGAACGTTGAAAGCCACCTCCTCAATTGTCCAAGCTTCCTCCATCCGAGTCTTAGTTTGGCTCCTCGCTGTTTCTCCAAACCTGAAAAGTGTTGCCACCGAACGCCCAGAATGCGCGATCATGATCCCCTCAACAGGCCTGTATTCATCAAGAAACGAGTTGATTGTGGTCTCCCAATACACTACATCGCCTCCGTTGTTTTGTATGCGGGTTAAGTGCGAGTCTTCCAAGTGAACAAGGAGCCCGGTTTTCTGGCTGAAATAGCCAAAGAGAACATGCCGTATAATCTCAGTTGGCCCTTCACACCTGGCTTTTAGAGTAGTTGGATCTGCACAAAGCTTGAGGACAAAACAATCTTCTCCATCAATTTTCTTCTCCCCTACACATCTTGCGGGTGCAAACATGCTGGCTGTGGTTTTTGGGTCGAGGCCCTGGAAGAAGAAGATAGCAGAATATGGTCAAAGCCTTCAAAAGCCAATGACAAAATTTGCTGAAGTATTCGTACATTAACTCATGCTTTCATATACAGGCTTAAGTCTTGCTTTCTTATCTTCCAGCTCCCTTGTACACCTCTTAACTAGGAATCAAATTCTACAGTATGGACTCAGCAAATTTGCCAGCCACATGCAAGGAGGATTAGCCAATTCAAACTAGATGAAGCTTCAACGTACAGACTTAAAGATGATGGCTTAGCAACAGTCCAACCAACATACTTTAAAAAGATCATAAAATGCCAATTGGTAATGTAATTTCACCTGAAGTGCTCGTCGTAAGGGTCTAACAGGCCCTTTTGCAGCATGTGGACCGAGCCACGGGGTGTGCCTCCACACAAGCTTCCCATTGCAGCCAGCATGAACTTTGCTACCACCAAGAGCGAGCTCCACATACCACATGTCCGGGTTCATTCGCCAAAGTACAAACCGACCCGACTCTGCAGCTTTGCAGGAATTCTTGCTCCTTGCAGCCTTGTTCGCCGTTTCAAACTCGGAAGCTATCATCCTCAATCTCCCCATGGCATAAGCATTAGTAATGGCAGTGTGAAGCTTCTGTGCCCCTGATGCTGCAGCATACTGCTGCAGTATGTAGTGAGCGGATGAAGTTTCCTGCCAAATTCAAGGCAAGCAACCACTTTTAGAGGCTCTCCTTTCTAATGCAGCTAAGATTTGAGCCAAATGGTAGTCAGAGTTTCTATTGATTGGTCCCAGAAATACATTCCATAATACCCCTTGGTTTCTAGGAACTTCCATCAAATAATTTCAGATGTCTCACTTGCTTTCCGGAGACGTAAGCACTGTGTTTGTCAAACCTATAGTGAAAACGTGCAACGAAACTTTTCTAATTGACCTTCTGAACATTGACCACATTAAGCCAGACCAGAGCTTCTCAGTCCAAATTGGATCAAAAGGAACTTTATAGCTATGAACCTAGAGACGAAGTAGAAAGGCACGAGCATAAACAAATCTTAAACAACCCAATCCTCCAGTCCACCACCTACAACGAGCATCACCAGGTGCATAACTACTTCAAGACAAAACTTGGAACTTGAACAGGACACGAGAATAAGGGAGCAAGACAAACGAGAAGTAGCAATGAAACAACCACAAAAATGTACAGCTCGGTACCATGACGAGAGAAAGAGAGGGACTAACAATGGGGGTGTCCTTGACGCTTAGGTGAGGCAGAGGTTCACCGGCATTCACGTGCACCGGCGCGAGCGGCGCCCCCAGCATCCCCAGCAACAACCTCAGATGCGACCCCTTATCACGCCCACCCGAAGAAGACGCCGACGAAGACACAGAGTGTTGACATGGACCCTTCATCCACTGGCCCCACCTCCCTTCCATCCTCGAATCTAGACCCTCCGTCCCGTCCGGGTCGGGCCCTTCCTCCAAGGGCGACAGGGCCTCCACGTGCCTCGCGATCGACGACTCGGGGCGCTTCACGCGGCGGCTCCTCCTGCCCCGGTGGGAACGCGACTTCGGCGACTCGCTTCCGGCCCTCGCCCTCGCCCTGGCCGGCGGCGACAGGCTCTTGGCTCTCGGCCGCGACCTCGCTGGCGACAAGCCTCGCACCACCTCGTTTTTGAGGGACGAGAAGAACCCCGCTCTTCCCTCCATTTTTTCGCGGAACTGCCACTGCCACTGCCACTGACCCCGAGACTCAGAGCTCTCGGAAGTAGCGACGGAGGGAGGTCGTTTAGGAGGAGGAAAACTGCGACTCTGCGAAGGCTAGCGCTGGGAAGAAGAGAGTGGAAGCAAGGCTGCTAAAAGCAAAGGAGGGAATCCGAGACCGGCTGATGCAGAGATTAGAAAGAAACAAGACTTGGCAACCCGACATATATGTCAAGTTTAATATTGTTTCGTGGGGCCCCCAGCTATTTATTCAAGGTGAATTTTCTCGTTATTATGAAAAATCTGGCTTAGTGGATTTATTATTGCCTGTACCTCTTGCAGAAAATTTTAAGGGTTAAGATCACAGAAAATTTTAAATTATGTCTATTGTGGTACAAATACTTAAACTTTTTTATGTCACTAAAAATCTTAAATTTACCCATTGTGACACAAATACTCCAAACTTTTTTTTTGTGTCATAAAAAATCATAAACTTATACCAACGTAACAAATATACCTTGAATGGAATTGAAATAGCGGGTATATATGTCACATGTGTAAAAATTAGGATTTTTTCGTAACATAAAAAAAAATTGGGGGTATTTGTGTCATGGTGGGCAAGTTTAGGATTTTTTTGGATACAAAAGAAGTTTAGGATATTTATGTCACAGTGAATATAGTTTGGGATTTTTTGTGTTATATTTATCCAAATTTATAGTGCATTTGATTTGTCGATTATGTGGATCTCGTGCGGAGCCCACGTGATCGACAGACATGATATGATGGATCATATTTACTGAGTCTATATGCCTTCAGTGCAATACATAAATTACTCTCATAATGGCGTATTTGCTCACATGATTTCTTTGATTACTTGAGTACTCCACTCGACAATTTCTACGTCCTACATCAAGCTGGTAATTACAAGAGAATACACGCGAGCATTTCGGGATTGACTATGAGAGAACCCGTAAATGTGATCATTCGAGTTTAGATCTTGACCCAAAAAAATGACGAGCGCGTTTAGCAATTGAGCGATCCCGAGAGGTTTCGATGTTTGCATCGAATGTTACTATAGCGAAAAGGGTCGAACGCGTCGGAAGTTCGAAAGAATAATATTTGATTAAGCAAACAATAATTGTAACAAAAAAGAGCTAGGCTCCATGCCGGGGGGAGATGAAATGATGGGACTCATGGCCTATGATCGGCATGCGAGCGAGGTTGAGCACGCACGCTTTGGGAGTCATTGATTGTTGTTGGGGTTGCATGTTCATTGACATTAATGGAGAACTAACAGGGCATCTTATCATGAAACTCTGTTGCACCCCGACCTTTTTTGACACTAATGAAGATGTATGATTAGACAATTCGACGCGTAACGTAAAGAGAAGCAGAACAGGAAGAAAAAAAAAAAAGTTAGCTTGGAAAACGGCTTTCCCATTTGGCTTAACTTAACTCTCAAGATAAATCTGAAGAGTAAAAAGATTAAAATAGCGACAAAAAAAAAAAATCTTAGACTTACCGTATGAATGTCAATTCGATTATAAATATTTTAATTTTATCAATTTAGTTTTAAATCTTTTAATGATTTGTCAATATATTTAGTTCGGGTAATTTTAGTTGATAATCGCTGACATGGATGACAGACGTCCGACGTGGCATAATCAACGCTGATGTAAATGATTTTTTTTTTTTCATTCTTTTAACTTTTTTGAAATTTTTATAAATTTTTTGAATTTTATAGTTTTACCTTTTCTTTCTCTCTTTTTTTTTTTCTTTCTTTGTCTGCCAATTACCGGTAGTCCACGTCAGCGCTGGTTCTGCCATGTAGAATAGTTGACGTCTACGATAGAAATTGTTGACCGAAATTGGCCGGAAAGACTGCGTTAGCAATTGCTGCCACTAAATTGACTAGATTTAAAAGTTTATGACCGAATTTACGCATGTATAATAGGTTTAAGATTTTTTTTGGATAAATTTTTTTAAAAAAACTGTCCCTTATCTTGCTACTAATAAGACAGGCTTGAAATGAAAATCTCCTGATTGAAAAAAGAAGCGATGGTTAAGACTTAAGAGACCTTGCGTCATGCCTAACTTCTTGCGCAATTCCCAAGTTTGGGCAGCTTTATAGGGGAGAAGGAAAAGAATCCCTAGGTTAAGACGAGGATCTAATCACATGCAATTGAAAATCCGAAATTTGAATCGACGCTCTGGTCTAGGCTCTATAAACAGTGTTTTTTTTTTTTCCCGAAAGTAAATATTTATTCACATTTTAAAATGATATATAAAATAAAACAAATAACAAAATATAAAATAGAATTACAAACTG
>BCNH02000006.1:7657686-7687891 GCA_001662345.2 Metrosideros polymorpha var. glaberrima
AGTAAATATTTATTCACATTTTAAAATGATATATAAGAAGTTCAAAATAAAACAAATAACAAAATATAAAATAGAATTACAAACTGCTGCGATAAGCATATTCTCATTTTACAAGAACTTATATATTTCGACATCAAAATAGAACAAACGGCGGCTGATAACTGAATTTTGCATTGTCATTAGTGATGAGCACCCTCCATAATCCCCTTCTCCAGTAGTACGGTTTGCCCAATGGGTGGTGTGCGCCTAAATTCAGTGTTCTCAATACCATTACCGTACAAAGACACGAGAAATAGATGAAAAATACGCTTAGCGAGAAAAAGAAGAGCATTAGCATTGAGCAAAAAACAATTAGATGAAAATAATAAAATACACAATTTAATGTAATAGGGGGTATTAGGAGCCAATTTAGAGGTGGAAATAGCGCGAACCCGTTTATATTGTGAAAATGACTAGAGAAATGGAAGAAATAATGTTTGTTTTCTTTTAATATTGTGAAAAGGAGACTTAATTGAATATGGGGCATCTCGGTCGATTAACTTAAAAAGGAGTATCTTAACCAAAATAGGGTAGATATAACCCCCACTCCATATACTATAGTTTCATAATAACAAAATGGTGGCACTAACAAATTAAATGAATGCACACCTTCTTCGTTAAATTGACAAAGAAAGACCCAAAGAGACTTAATTGAATATGCATGTTTAATGTTTGTATATTGAAAAGCAAAACTCCAAAGCAAGTTTCAATCTCGATTATTTCTCAAAATTCCAACAAAACCCATGTTTCCTAGAGGATGATAATAGTTGTGATTCTTGATAAAAATGCTTGCAGAGTATTTTTGCTAGACCTACGTGGGATATACGAAGGGTGATGTTGTGTCAAGTCCAGCATAGACGAGCGGGATAAATTGTGCTTTCGGACTTAGATTGGGCTGCCAATTATGGGCTTGGCCTAACCCAGCCTTACGAAGGAAAGAAGATTTCACTTCAGGACGTGAAATCAAGAACGAAGTGAACGGGCAAGCACAAAAATGGGAATAAAAACAAAGACTCTGAAACTTTTGATCTAAAGGGTGGTTTTCTTGGTTCGACTATTTTTCTCTCTTACGTTACAGCTCACATGTCATCGGTATTGCTTGTTCTTTATTGCTTTTGTAGTCAAAATAAAACCTATCCAAACCCCACCAAAGATGCCAAGAGAAGGTTGCAGGTCTTACCTAGTGGCCATCATGAAGAGAGAGAGAGAGAGAGAGAGAGAGAGATGAATACACAGCATGCAATTGGAGGTAAGAACCAGATCAAAGGCCCATTGTATTGTTCCATATCTTAGCTGAGATCTTCCTTTCCAAGGAAAGGTTCACAACAGCTGTAGGCGAATGGACCCAATTCCTCTTCAAAAATGGCAGAATCGTCCACCAAAGTCGCATGACATCGGCATAGTCGAATCCGGCAAGTGACGGGGCCGACCATGCACATATTCTCGCACCCCATGCAAAAAGGTTGATTAAAGTTTGCTTTCCATTTTCTCTCAACCTGCCAAACTTCCAAGGACCTCTTCCCGTTCCCAACCCATCATCGACTATGCAACCCATAGACAACGAGTGCTTCGCTGGCCTGGCCAGTCAATTTGTAGGGCAGTCCTCGAGGGGATGAGTAGTCTTCCTAATTTGATGATAATAATAACATTATTTTCGATAAATGGGGTCGACCCCAGCTAGCAACCAGTGGTTCCTACAGCTGGACCGCCGGTTTTGGATTCTATTCCAGGATCCCACCAATGATCTCGCTTTTAACACGGTTTGCAAACATTAAAAGCAACCGGCAAATTTTCTTGTCTTCATGTGTGTTATTTTGGTGGGATATATGCTTTTAAGCCAAGAAATTCGAGCTTTGCTAGGGAAGAAGGTGAGTATGCATGTATTCTATGCAAGCGAAGCAATACAACGCGTCACATTAAAGGAACCCACCAAAAGAATTTTCATCTTAATCTTTTCAATGACTATTTCATTGACTGATGCTGCGTTGTAAGCACACGTTAGGAAACTAAAGTCATTTCATTTAGGGTTTGGTACGTGTCAAAGTCGACTTCGATGATCAATTAATAAGATAAATCAGAGCGAAACGAGAAAGGAAGGACGTGGGAGCTGGTGACGCTTCCCTAATTTCCTTTTCTTTTCCCTCACATTGCCAACTATTCTAAAGCCACGATAAAAGGGAAAAGAAAAGCCAGAAGAGAAAGTGTTACACTATTAGGGTAAAAGCAACAATAAACCAAAGCAAGGAGCTACGTTAACGATGGTCAAGAAGCTTCTCGGAACCTTCGAATCTTTCCCATTCCTTCAAGAATTTTCTCGAGACGCCCAGTGCATTCAGCAACAAGTTCGATCGCTCACAATTCTCTGGCTCTCTTTTGCTTTTCTTTATTCCTTAACAGCAAAACGAGCGATTCCAACGCGGAGAGCGCAGGCTTTTTGTCCTTTCTCTTCCCACCATGCCACCTCTCACCTCCGCCAAGAACAACCTAGGAAACACCTCTCGCATGATTATCATGTGGACTTCGTTTATCCCGTATGATTAGATCATTAAACAAGTCCAGAGCCCTGGCATATTACCCACGCTAGGAATAGCCTTATTAGGATCCACCGCTTGTCTATTGAATACGTTTTTATATCCAAGGCTTCGTTTGTTTCATGGAAAATAGATGCTTTGAGTCGCCTATCGTTTACAAAATTGAATGCACAAATTTTTTTTTTGTTCTTTATGTAAATGATTAGACGCGAATTGTTGTTGGTAATGAAAAATATTTTCATTACCTAGTTATTTCAAATAGTATATGCGATCATTTTTACCAAATCATTTATTTTCTGTGAAACAAACGCACCCTAAGTGTCTTGTAGCCATGATTCTGATGTGGAACACTTCGCTTTTGTTTCGCTTTGTATGCGTTATTTCCCTGCACTGCCCAATCTCTCCTCGTATAAATACCCTCCCGCTTGCCCATTCCATCACCACCTCGCACACATCACCCACAAGACTCTTCCGTCTCTTCCTTTGCCAATTGCTCTCTGATCTTACACATACATACATACACGCCATACGTATAACAGCAATACATTTGGGAAGATGAAGAAGCTCGCTTTGGCAACTGTTCTTCTGGTGTCTCTTCTCCTCAGCTCCTCCTTCTTCGACGCCGCCATGGCCGGTTCAAGTAAAGCTCTCTTTAACTCAATCCCTAGTGGGCGTTTCGGTATCATCTTTGCGGTCGTCTTCTTGATATTCTGATACTTTGCACGTACGCTTTGTGTTGGTTTTGTGTGTGTTTCGAAGGCTTTTGCGACTCCAAGTGCGCGGTGAGGTGCTCGAAGGCAGGAAGGATGGACCGGTGCTTGCAGTACTGCGGGATTTGCTGCGAAAAATGTCAGTGCGTCCCGTCCGGGACGTACGGCCACAAGGACGAGTGCCCTTGTTACCGGGACATGAAGAACTCCAAGGGACAGCCCAAGTGCCCTTAATGCTGTCCTTTGATCGTTAATGGAGCGTGGCCTATATGGTACTTTGATGCGTCTATAACTATGCAGTCGTGGGTACATTTGTCCGAGGTGTTGGTGATGATTCTGTGAAACACTGTACTGTGTTGTGTATCGATGTTTTCATTTTTTGTTGATATTGTCGCTGTTATTGTATTTATTGTAGGACGAATGAAGAATAAATCGCCACCTAACTTCCTCATATTATTACATTGGGTATATTTTTGACGTTTGGGAGGCAAAACCATGGACAAATGTGCAGGGTACATAAAATCGATCACATGACATGCGATGCAATTCAATGAATAGATCATACAGTGTGATTTTGTATCCAGTGGTAATCGTCAGCCTCGAAAGCTTCTACACAGGCCACTCGAAATGGAAATATGACCAAACTAATACTCCGTTGGTTTCACGAAAAGTAAATAATTTGGAAATGATTTTGCTAAAAACAATTACTTGTATCTCTTGAAATAATTCGTCAATGAAAAATGTTTCATTCGGTATATCATCGACGTTTCAGGGGAAAATCATGGAAGAATGTGCAGAGTACATAAAGGCGATCACATGACATGTGATGCAATTCAATGAATAGATCATCTAACATGACTTGTACTCAGAGTGGTAATCGTCAGCCTCGAAAGCTTCTACGCGGGCCACTCGAAATGGAAAAAATGATCAAACTAAAATAAACACGAGACAATAATCTATCATGTCAACGATAAAAACATATCCTCATTGAATCAGAGAGACTTTTCGTGGGCCAATAGCAAAAAGCTCTTGAACAAATTGTCATTCATGTGAGAGTATGTATGAATGAACTCCTTCGCTCTTCGCAGTCTCTTTCTTATGCAATCATATTCCCTCGCCTCCTCCTGTCGTTAGAGACCTTGGTTTTCTCTACTTGGTCAATAATGGGTTCAAACTAAGGTCTCAAGTCTCAACCCGTGTACCGGGCATAGGTTTAGGTTCATAAAGTATTAATCTTTTGGAGATATATGCTAGCATCTGATAGCTATTGTTATTCGAGACCAAGCTATAGAACTAATGTCCTATTAAGTATGAAATAATCGATTGGTAGTTAGGTATGCTTAATTCATTGACCGATCCAATAGAGTTCATTTTTAAAATGTGTGGTCCATAGAATTATGCAGCCGTTGTCCATTGTCCGGTAGGTGACTCTATGTCATGTTTGGTGTATTTATACAGTTTTGTTTATGCATGTGATAGTATTCTTTTTTTATGTTTTAGTTAGGTCCACGTATATAGAATATTTTGTCCTTTGAAATTGGCCAAACATCCGTTTATTGCTTGGGCATCGCTAGCTACTTTTTGTTTGGGTAAATGTCACGACCTAATTTATCGTTTCCTTGGCAGAATTTTATTGTTTTCATACACACAAAAAAAATACAGATTTTGTTCCGCACCGGTAAATTTCGGTTAGTGTTCTGAAGTGTCCGGAGACTAGAACTGGCTTTTTTTTTTTTTTTTTCAGGTAACTTATGAGCAATTTATAAACACTTTAAGAAATGACCCACTTTTTTCAATAATTTGCAAATTACCAATTTTTGCACATACTTAATTTTTTTTTTATTTGCATAACATACTAACATTATCGAATAAACGGATGCTTATAAGACATGACCAACCTAAGTTATAGAGTAAATTACCAAAAGTCTTAAACCTATTGTACTTGTGCCAATTCAGTTCTAAATCTTTCAATTTGGTCAATTTAGTTTTAAACCTTTTGATAATTTGCCAATCGAGTCATTCTAGCCAATTTTGATTTAAAAAATTGATGACGTGGATAATTTTTGTAATTTCTTTCGATTTCTTTTTGGTTTTTTTGTATTTTTTTCCTTTGTCGCTGGCGACCCTTGCTGACCACCGAGCTGCTAGCAAGGCCCTCTCCAGTTGCAAAGGCCTCGCCTAGACTAGGCGAGGGCCGCCTTGCCTGCGGGCGAGGGCGCGAAGGCACTTGCCAAAGTTGGGCTAGGGCCTTTGTGGCCCCATCGACCGTGGGCAAGGCCTTTACAGTTGACAAGGGTCGCCAGTGACTCTCGCTGGCAAAATGAAAAAAAATAACATAGAGAAAAAAGAAAAGAGAAAAGAAATAATAAATTAAAAATTAAAAATCTGTTAAGGTCAGTGTCAGTCGTGCCATGTAGGATGATCGGCGTCCACATCAGCAATTTCTAGCCACAATTAGTCGAAATGACTCAATTGGGAAATTGTCAATAGGTTTAAGATTAAATTGATCAAATTGAAAGGTTTAGGATTAAACTGGTACAAGTGTAATAAGTTTAAGATTTTTTTAGTAATTTTCCTAAGTTATAGTGACTTACCTACTTTTGTTAGATTAAATTTTCAGCTAGTTTTGAGTTATCAAGTTTCATTTGAGTTACTTATCCATGTCTAGTTATCCCTTTTCCACCAACTTTTCTATTGAGTTAACAAATTTTATTTGCCTTGAATAATAACCTCTTAAATTTATTCACATTTTGGAGAGATTGCCACATACATTGGCGTGACTTGAGACCTTTTCTCGCATTAAATTTGAACCTATTATTTGTTATCAACTCTCGTTTGAGTTACTTACTGATGTTTATATGTTCTTTTTTGGCATAGTTGATGTCCAAAAGGGGGGAAAACCTATTTGTTACGAAGCGGCTGACCAATTATCATTAGGTTAGGAAATTTTATCGACAGCGATACAAAAATCGAAATGTACCAACTCATCATAGACGAAAAGTTCGAGTCGATCGATTACAGATAAACCTCCCTGGCCAAAACGAAATTGAGTACGTGCTCTGAGTCTTGAGTGCGTCCCTCCCATCCATCGAGCCATGTAGTAGGGATATTTTGCGACTATGAACCCAAAAGACAAATCAAGAGAAGGTTTAAGACAATTGGCTCAAACTTGTTTGGCATGAATTCAAATGAGCATAACTCGAAAGAAAACCTCGACGGTATACATAACAAAAGCGATGCGAAATCGCAGTGTCGACAAACACAAAACACACCTTCAATCACTGCGAAAACTAGTTAAAACCGCACAAAACATGCCTCACAGAATCCAACCGCGACAAGACAACAAAAGACCTTTACTAATGGGAACAAGCTTCTACACCCTACAATATTGCACTTGCACATACTATGTTGATGTTAGCCTTGGATAGTTTGGTATATCACCCCCAGTGCAATCCTCCAGTGAGACCAAACTGAAGAGACAACACTCGGGTCGATTCCGAATCACAATAGTACTGCACATAATCATACACCGCGTCTGCGCCTTTGCAACTCTCTAAGCTTGGCCAATACGTTTTTACCGTAAGGATTGTTTGCGAGCTGGGACTCACGCTCTTCAATCAGCTGCTCCAGATAGTTGAAGATCCGCCCCCAAAACTGAGCATGGAATAAGAAGCATGACGGGCGTCGTGCATAAGCATGCATGATGAGAAAAGAAAGCAGGTTTGAAGAGTAAAATTGTGCGCCGGATCTAACCTGGTGCGCTACTTCCAGCAACTTCTGGGCGACATAGTTTCCGAATTTATCGGTGAAAAGTTTTGGGCAACTCGGGCTCGTTGTCAGCTCCAGCGCAATCTGTCTGGACTGCGCTTCTTCGAGGGTATTGAAGCACTTCTCGACTACATGAGAAGCATACTTGTTAGTGGACAAAGGGAGAAAACTCCCTTGAAGCACCTCTAAAACCTTGTTCGTAACTCCCGGCATCATCAAACTCAGCAAACTCTGCACCACGTAGTTGCTGGAGGAAAGAAAAAGAAGCGGCACCATAAAGTTCAGAGAACGAATGTTTGTAAAACCTGAACATTCATGAAATGAAATGAAAGCCAGAGGACGATTAAAACGGAAGCAAACCCGTATTCGTCTTGAGCTAATTGCAGGGAATATGATGTTAGCTCGGCCAAGAGGTGCTCTCGGCTCGCTCCGTCGGCATAGTTGATGCAAGCTTGCAGCGTGCAACACCCGTTTTGATTGGTTGCGATGTGGTAGCAATTATTTGCCAGCTCCACCAAAAGGGGCTGCAAATAACATTTGAAGCGACGACATTGATGAATCCGCAAGCCAACCGATGAACATATCTAATGACTCCTACATGATGCTCAGTCTATTTCAAGCAATTCCACATCGCTTGAGGCACAAGAAAAAGGTAAGCTCAAGATCAGAATAACTACTTTTTTTATGTTCATGCACTAGAGTCGCGTACTTTAATCTTCAATAGTTATATATGGTGCTTTATTCTTATGCTCAATGATAAATACAATTCTAGCAAAGATGTGAAAATCCCCAATATACGGCGCCATACTTAGATCTGCTCGATACCATTTAAATTTTGTTAAAAGGAACACATCAGAGGTGAATTCATCTAATATACAATTATATAAGTGGGAAAAAATGAGAGTTTGATATTGACTATTGAGCCATGTGTCCAGCAACCAAATTGATTTGTATAGTTTTATTATGGTATAAATTTAATTAAAAATTAATTGATTCAACATTAAATAATTTTGGGTAGCATAAGTACTAAGTTGATTTACAGAGCATATTTCTTTTCTCCGCGCATGTTAATCTACATAAGAAAGTTTTACAGTACTTACCTGTAAACGATAATTTAAACTAAAGAAACTCTAGTAATATTAGGCTTATTTAAGAAGTTCATACCTTCAACCAGTTCTTCACGAGGAGTTAAAAGATTCGAGACCTCTACTTCTCCTAGTACTAGTACAGAGAACACACATGTGGCTTTCCCAAGAGAGTTAACATGTGTCAATTTCCTAGGGGAGGACCCTTCCTTTTCTTTTGAAGAATTCTTTTTTTTTTTTTTCATACCTATTTACATGCTTCAGCTAGGATTGGAAAAAGTACTTGAATACATGATATGTTGCTTATTATATTACATTACTCATACAGTTTCTAATTCTAATGAAAAACTTTATGCCTAGGGCAGGAGGAACAACACAAAATAAGTAACTGCAAACACTTAAGCTAAGAATTCAAGGCATCTCAGAAAGCAGCAAATTACAATAGAAAAGATCACTAAGCAATCCTGCAAACTTCAGCAAAGATTACTTCCACACATTACCTCGGTATACTCATGAGGGAAGTTCTGCAAGCAATGCTCAATCACACCATTCCTCTCCAGGGCCAGCGAGACCACGCCGGGCAACAAAGCCGACACGACCAGGTATATCTGATACGGCGTTGTGACATGGTCCAGTAGTTTTTTCACTGCATGGATTCTGCGAAAGTGCAATGCTTACATGACGATTAGCAACTGATACAACAATCTCATTGGAAAGGAGAGGAGCAGGAAAAGATGAACCCACCCATAGGAGTCGAGACAAATCCTGACTAGTAGGGGTTCCTGAAGGATCACCTTCTCTAGGATCTGAGTCCTCTCCCCTTCGTTGCAGACCTCCACGAGACTCTGCATCACATGGTTCCAAGTTGGGTGAACCATGAAGTCACCGACACGGTCAATTACCTGATCGAAGATCCTCCCTAGTTTCTCCTTGTCGAAAGGTTCCCTAGTCCTCAGCAGCGAGCGAGAACCATTCCTAGAAGACAACAGCATGTTGCGGCGCGAGTTGTGCATCACCACTGAGGAGACTGGCGTCCTGTGTGCCTCGAAAAGCCTACTATTACTCACATTAGGCCTCGAGAATCGCGAGTTATAATGACAAGAACCGGCTTGGCCCAAGGTGGGCAGAGATGGGAGGTTCTTGACAGACAGTCTCTCCCTTGAACCAGCCATCGCAAACACATTGGGATCGGTCTGAATCCAGCCATTACCGATCAACGCAGGAGCATGATCGCTCAAAGATTTGAGATGTACAGAAGGACCATAGTCGAACCTAAAGATATTTTGGCCGGAGCCAATCGAATCCGCGCCTTGACTACTCGCATCATAACCATCAGTCCTAGGAATACCGACACTTGAGACACTAGTAGGGGGCGCATGTGGGTACGCGTCAAGAACATCACCGGTGAATTCTGGATAAGGAGATCGCCGATTCAGTGGTGAAAGACGGAGACTGCGAAACGCATCCTCAAGGGACTGAGCATTGCTGTGGGTTCCGAGAGGAGGGTTCTGCAACGAGGTGTAAGGGTCCATGAAGAAGCCGCAGCCCGCAAGGCCGGAGCGTGCCGGAGATGCCAACGCGGTCGCCCCGAAAGATCGATCGTTGCCGGCGTTTTCCATAGTTGACGAGGAGAGAGAGAGAGAGAGAGAGGGTTTTTGGGGGTAAACTCACGGGAGGTGGGGGGATTTATAGGGAGATCAGAAGACTTGGGGATGAATCTTTGATGGGGGATATCGTTTGGGTGGGGACGTATGAGGAAAGCCGAGATCGAATAGGAAAGAGCTCTTGATGACTCCCAAGATTGACACTGCGAAGAAAACTGATTTTCTTGAGTCTTGAGATGATAGGGTTTTGACGCAGGGGTTTCTCTCTCCGGTTCTTCTTTTTGAACGAGGACTTTTATAGGTTTCGTGGAAGAGTTGGACTGAGAGAGTGGAGGAAATATTCGATGCTATCAAAGCGCCACGTCATCTGCTGACATGGCACGCATTCGTCTAATCAAGTCCACTCGTGGACTGACACGTGGCGAGAGTATTACAATTAAATAAACACGTATGAAAAGTGGGATTTCTCTTAATTTAGGATTAATAAACACATCTGGAGAGATAGGCAGCGAGAGGGGCCCCACTTGGTTGACCAGTAGAATTTCTCTCTCTCTCTTTGTTTTTTTTTTTCCTTCCTTTTCTTTTTTGGAATTTTGGTACCAATCGAAACAGTATGTAACAGGACGTAAGTAAGCTGTCGTCGAATGAAAGAAAATATCTCGCCTACATCCCCATTTATATACACCGAACTCATCGTATATTTTTATTCGCACACTCACAGCGGGGCCCGCGTGATTAATGTTTATGATGATATCAATTTGATTTATATGTAGGACCTTTTAGAATGAGCATAAAAATCGTATATAGTCACGGTTATTGTTAAGGTAAAGCCCTATAGTGGGATCCTCGTAATTAATGACTATATTGGTTTGCAAAGACTCGGCCGATATCTGACCAACCTCTCGAAATTAAGGGTTGTTTGACTATGGATATTATGTGACTGGACACCCTTCTTTATATTTCTCTCACCCGTCTTATAAATTGAAGCATAAGTTGTTTATGGAAAAGAAAAGGTTTAATAGGATAAGAATCGAATTGGTTCAAAACAGAAAAGAAAAGATTGCTCTCATTGAACGACGGTACAATCAAATAGTTTGGTGGGTTTGGAACATATCCTTTTTAATTTTGATTTAATTGGATTAACCATAGATACAAACCGATTTAAAGATTAGCCTAACTTTTAAATTTGCGTAATTTTCAAATTTCGATAGTCAACGGGGATTTGTCAATTGTCAATGTCATGGCAACTTTGTGTGTGTGTGTGTGTGTGTAGTGTAGACGTTATGGTACCGTTGTTTAAAGATAATAAAACGTCTTATTCATACTCATACTAAAATCATTTTACGCAAAATATATACTACTGAGGAAAATTCGAAGGTAGAGATGAAACTGTGAACGTTTGAGGAGAAAGACATACTTATTTCACATGAATAAACTTTAAGATAAGGTTTAAGTGAATCTGATCACAGAGTATATATAAAACGAATTTGAGGTTAATTTACATGGAAAATTTAGAGTCAGAAAATTATACACGATCGCAAGCTAATTTAAAAAGGGAAATTAGAGCATATGTCATCCGCGTAAAGTAAATTGATAATGCACATGAATTAAGTCGTGGGCCATATTCCGATAAGTACGTGCAAAAGTGAAGGTCATTCCATGATGCATACTTCTCTCTGCAAACATGCAGACAACTACAAACATAAACATCATATAATGAACAGATTAAGGGAAAATTGTAGATCAGTCCTAAACTTACGGATGCCTATTCAATTTAATTTTTTTTAATTTTGTTAATTTAGTTATAAACCTTTGTAAAAAATTTTAATGTAGTCCTTTCGGCCAATTTTTTTCGAAAATCATTGACATGGCGATGTGCCACGTAGGAGGATTGGCAATGATTGGACATTCATGTCAGCGATTCTAGCAAAAATTGATCCAAAGGGTTACAATGAAATTTTACGCAAATGTTTTGCCCGAAACTGAGGATTTGAGGCTAAATTAGATTCCAATTAAAAACCCAAGACCCCCATTTTAATAATACAAAAAATCTGCAGGTCAACGAGGGCAAGTTGATGGTTTAGTCATTACTCTACTTCAAGTGAATATCGTGAAAAAGAAATGTAGTCATCCAGGGAGGGGACGACAGTATTTCTTCACATATATCACGCAGCCATCAGAGAAATGGCAATCCTCAACAGTACCTCCTCAGAAATTTCATTCCTGTGTAACCCCTGTCTTACACTTAACCTTGATTAGCAAAAGTCAGATATTTGACTATCATACACAGCTCATATAACGAAAAAGAAAAAGAAAAAAGAATGAGTAACCAGCTTACTCTAAAGAAACTTGAAAGCAAATCAGACTTTACAAAATAAACAGATCGCCTCGCAGTTGCAGGTCTCCGAGAGATAGCATGATCGGGTAAAGTGGAGGAAGGAAATCCGACATCGGGTTGCATATGAAATCAGAGCGCCATGCGAAAAGTTCAGTCGACCTTGGATTTCTTCACTTTGAATGGGACACCCCAATGAACTCATTCACCCCCAATTGTGTATCATGTTGTAAGATCGAGCGGGCCTGCCAGAATTCGCAGATAAGGAACACTCTAGCACCGCCACAGATCATTCATCAATCAAAACTTGTCTAATAGGGCAGAGAGCCAAGACGCGGATGTCATCACGCAAACCTCTTCCACAGCATCGAGAGCGATCCATCTCGCGGAATGAGGTAGACGATGAATGCTACATATGCAGCGGTGATGCTAAACACAACGGAACCAAACAGCATTCCCTTAACTTCGGAAATGAAGAAATCCAACAACAGGTACCCATTGATCATCATCACCAGTGACGCCACAGCCCATGCCACCCTCTGCATCATTTTATCGAAAAGTATCGCATGACATCACCAATAGATTCCGACCAAGAAACAAAAAAGACATCAACAATGGACAGAATGGTAGGACTTCTGTATGTTGTTTTAAAGAAAAAGGGTAACAAAACCTGAAGTGAGAACGTCATACATTCAGTCTTGAATCCAAAAACTGATTATTTCCCCTTGATGAGTACAGCAAAAATGTGTTCACTAAGTTGAGCAAAACACAGTTTTTATATATACCAGTCCTTTGATAAGTACTGGCATAGATGCGCTCTTTTACAGAAAATTAGGTCAGCTAGCTATCTGCTAGTAATTTCTATGGATAAATTATGCAATATATGTTCAACTTCCCAGAGTGTCATCAGGGAGGAATTTGACAAGTCACAGTAAGAAATGCCAAACATAAGGTAAATGGCTTTCAGTTAGGCACTATGCCACGTGCTCACATAAAACCACATGAGGGAAACTAGCAGAATAATTGAAATGAACACAATTACGACAGTATTAACTAAAAAATTGCCACTTAGCTGAAACTCGAACAGACAGATCAGATTAGACGACACCATACTAGCTCCACCTAGAATACACTTTTCCAGCTCTTAAATACATGGAAGAGGATATTTATGACAAACTTAGTACAATGATTGAGAGGGATACGAAAAGGAGGCAAATCCTACATCAACAAAGAATTGAGACATCTGAGCTTATATGTACCCCAGTTCAACTCTAACAAGTATCCGACCAAAAAAAAAAAACTCTAACAGGTAGAATTCCTCTAACTCACGCTCCTTTTACTTATGTTGGCATTAAGACATGGGATAGTTGGAGTTTTAGACCTGAAGCATCGTCACCACAATCATCATTCATCAGAGGGAGGCACAAAATGAATCAGAAGAATTGGCGACACCAGAATATCAAATCAGAGTTTCGCATCTTGGTTCATAGCTGGCATGGTCTCGCTCAAAACCATACTATTGACCCTAAGCCATTGGTAAAATTTAGTACAAGACTAGAAATGTTCACGTGCCACCATGCCAGCTATGAACCAAGATGCAAAACTCCTAGAAACAAACATAGAGAGGACCTCACTCGAGGTTGTGAGGAATGGGGAGGAACAGATATCTTTAACCTCCCCCATGAAAGGCAGGTTCAGTCTACTACTTGAACGCATTCCCTCCACTTCATGAAAGAGCAACTTTGTTGTCATGGCAAGGCTTTCGATTGTGAGACTCACAAAACAAGACCAATAATAAATCACGACTAAACCTTTGTTGATTGCATTTCAGAATGTAAAAGGAAAAATGTCAGGTGGCAATAGCATGAGTATGACAGACATATGGAAGGTAAGCTAATCTCATGTCCTCTTTACCTACCTATACCACAAGTTTATGGAGCAATCCTGAGGATAAACAGGAGAATATGACATCACCAAGAATACTCTTTCTCTGGGCATTTTCTAATTACAAACAAGAAGAAAGCACTGACAGTTCTATTCAACTAGAGCAGTACAACAAATATTGAAGTTATATCAACTCACCTGAAGAGTCGGTCCAATCTTAAAAATACCCATGACCTGCTCCTTTGATACTAATGTAAGAAGAGGTATGAGCGCAAAAGGGATCTGCATAGATTGAAGCACATTGAGCCATTCATTCAAAACGTCCAACGATGCTTCGGATGTGTTAAAGACGATAGCTACTACAATAGTTGGTACAATTGCAAAGCTACGTGTGATCAATGCCCTCAGCCATTTCTTTAAACGGAGGTTAAGGAAACCACCCATGATAAACTGCCCAGCATATGTTCCAGTAATTGTGCTGCTCTGTCCCGCTGCCAACAACCCGATGCCCCAAATATAAAGAATAGGAAAGATTCCTCCCCCATATTTTTCTTCAAGATATTGGCCTGCGTTTACAAGTCCTAACTTTTGCGCTTTTTCTGTACCATAAAATCCTTTGGCAAAAACTGTTGTGACAAACAAGTTGATCATAAATGAGACTAGGAGGGCTGCAGATGACTCGATTGAATAGTACTTTATTGCCTCTTGAACGCTGCCCTTCTTCTCAGGATTAATTTTCCTAGACTGGACCAGAGCAGAGTGCAGAAACACATTGTGAGGCATTATGACGCAACCCACAACTCCTACAGCTTGACGAATTGTTTTAGAGCCAAGTCTTGGAATCAAAAGACCTACAAAACCAGCGAAAATATGACTTTTTTGAAAAAGCAATTAGCAGAACAAGCCAGCTACAAGTTACATCTCTCAGGTAATATTCGATGAAAGAACAGAAAATAACGTTACAGGATTCTCACCGGCTAAAAGCTCTTTGCCACTGGGCTTTGTATCACCAAACATCCAGGCAAATGACAAAGCCATGGTTCCAATGAGCACGGCAAAAAGAGCCTCCAATTTTCTCACTCCGTAGTTCTCCAGAAACAAGAACATGAAACTGTTAACATTGGTGGAAACAAAGATGTCAGAAAGAGAACAGCAATCATCACCAAAGAAAGAATCTTGCAGGAGCAATTAAGTTGTGTTACTCCAGCATCAAGATGCACAAATCGCTTTCAGTAGCAATCTACCAGTGATATGGAGAAGAAGAGACAAAAAAATTCCATTCATGCGCTACACCAATCAATCTGCAGTCTTGTGCATTTTCACATTCTGAAGGTTGACAGAGTCCATACTCACTAGGAGAATACATCAACTGTCAACAACGTAACCGACAAGACCCTGGCATATTCAGCTCCTAGTCTAATCTCCCATCCCATGAACTGATGGTCAACCGAATCACACAACAAAATCAAAAGGAAACACAAAAACGCACAAAATTAACTTGACTAGATTAACAGAAGTGTTGTGCTTTCAATCCACCGCCAGCTACCCAAGCTTGAACCTACAGTAGCCATCCTATAAAAATGGAGACTCGCCATGATGACATACTATGTAACACTCAGAAACACCACACTTACAGAAACACCTACATCAAAGATGAACAGCCACATAGCATTTCGTATACCTCGAGAAACATGGTGATCAACCAACAAAGGAAAAGACAGTAATTACCTACCAATCTGAGGCTGTAATTAGGACTCCAGCCCAAAGCGGCAAGTGCCCATTACTCAGAATCTGAATGGCAATAGCACTCCCAATAACCTCCTGTATGTCAGCCCCGATCAAAGCCACCTCCGCCATGAACCATAGCACCAACCTCGCCCAATCAGGGTACTCCTCCCGGCACAGCTCCGCCAGGTGCCGGCCCGTCGCGACTCCAACCCGGGCAGACAACAACTGGATCAGCAGACCCATGGCCGTGGCCCACATGAGGAGCCACAGGAGCGAGTACCCAGCAATAGCGCCCGCCTGCAGATCGCCCTCCAGGTTGCCTGGATCCAGGAAGGCTATGCTCATCAAGAAACCGGGACCCGTGAACAGCCACAGCTTCTTCCACGAGAAGGGCGGGGTCGCCGTCGCCGTCCCGTCCGCGGATTCGACGTCGACGACGAGGATCTTTTCTCGTGACTGGAACGCGACCTCGTCTTCGTCTTCGTCTTCGTCCTCGCCATCGCCGTCGTTGGGTGAGGGTGGGGCTTGGGGAGGGGGTAACAGAGTATTGGACTCTTCGTCTCGGTCCGGTCCGTTGCCGGGCCGGTCGTCTTCCCGTGATGGTTCGGCGCTCATGGTGGCGTAGCCGGAATCTCCTGGAAATTCAACGTCGTCGGCGGCCGATTTGCGGGGGGTGGAGTAGGAGGACAAGAATGGAGACGAATATTCTAGTAATCCCACTCCTCCATGTTTGAGCTTTGTTGGGTCGATGAAACAGGGAGGATCTGTAAAATCGATCCGAAGAAAGATGGCCAAGTTTCTCTCTCTCTGTTTTCACCGTTTCGTTAGGAAAAGTGTTCTCCTTTTGCCCCTCGGGAATCAATCTCTTGAATAGATACCGTCGAAGAAGCGGTCGGACACACACATACGACATACATATACATGTCTATACTTATATGTTACCGACCAAAAAAACAACAAAAAAAATACTTATACGTACTATTGCATATAAGTATTTTTTACAAGAATCGTTACGCTAACTTTGAATAAATTAATTTTGCGGCACCATCAGTATCTCAATTGCGGTCCCGGCAAGCAAAAGAGAAGAAGCCTAGTTTGTCTCTTTGACAGCAAGGATTTGGTGAAGTTCTCCTATCTTTCGTAATCAATCACAATGACTTAATTTGATTCGAGGTACTATAGGACTGCGATCGGGAAAGATTCGATACATTCTCGCCGAATCTGACATGATATTAGATAATTGAAAAACAAAAGCAGTCGTCTTCATATTCCAAAGCCATCAATCGAGACGAATATCATATCGAGATCGATTGACTCAATGGGGTTTTTGAAATTGGGTAAAAGATTATCGAGCATTGAGTTTGACCCAACCATTTAAAGGCTTTCGTGCATAAGATCTCATACTTATCAATTACTTTGGATTTTCAATTATGGCTTCCCCTCTAAATTTTGAAAGAAAAAGATATGTCATTTAGATTTCTCAGATATTATAGAAAGAATCGTACACGAATCTACTTATCAATAATTAAATTTTTAGAAAGGTTTCTACTTTCAAGTATTTCGGGTTAAAGAAAAGTCGGTTTAAGTTCCATAAAGTTTAGAAAAGGTTAAAATTCAAAAGTAAAGGTCGTGCCATATATACCCGAATATTTTGTTGAGTAAAATAAGATTGTAATTATAACTTTAAACAAATTGTACAAAATTTTTACCCTTCATGTCTTTAACAAGCATATATATACTGTCATTTGTAAGCAAGGCACAAACACCAAAATACATTAACAAGTGTTGGGAAGAGAGATTAACAAGTTGACATCCTCATTCGAAATTACTAATATCGCTTATATTTTTGTCCTATTTCATCTTCACTTTACTTGTAAAAAATGTTCATGTCAAATATGGATATAGTTTGGATGACGGAAAGGAATTAGAGCTCTTTCAATTATGGCAAAAGACATTTGTCTGGCCATGCATACTCACCAAATTTGATCTACTTTAGTGGTTCTCAGTTTCTCATGAGAATGGAACAGTCACTCGTACTTCAATTGTAATAAGTTGGCACTGAGTAAAATTGAAGTAACATTTCTACTCAACATGGTCTTGTTTGGTTCATGCTGAATAAAATTGGGGAGGTATTGACCCTAGTCATCGACTTCACTGGTGTGATGACCTATCCATTTAGCCTCTAATTTTTTTGACCTTTTTACAAATCTTACAGCTTATGCACTTTGATTTTATTTAATATGGACCACACAAAACATTAATAATATATAAATTTGGCACGTGGAATTCACAAGTCTTTTGAATTTTGATTATATCTAGGTTTTGACAACAAAAAAAGAAGGTAACATAATTACTGTTGATTTTTTATATGCCGAGGCAAACAACCCCTAAATAAGGCGTCGAGGTAAAATTAGGAATATCGAAACTGCAAATATTACTATATTAGATTAAATTTTATTAGGTCCAAATTTTAATATACCTCTGAGAGCACTGATAACCAAAATGGACATTGACATATTTATTCTCTCACACTCGCCTCTTGTGTGATTTCTCTCTTTTTGTCAAAAACTCAAAATTCAGATGCATTGTAAGTCCTCTCTCTCTCTCTCTCTCTCTCTCTCTATCTCAGAAGTGCACGCACGCACAAACTTGGTGGGGGAGACGGCCCAAATGGGCACTTCCGAAAGGACAACTTGGGACTAATCAAATCGAAAGATGCTCTTTTGCTGGGCCCATTGGTTCTGGTACTTCTCGAAGGACAAAAAGGGCGACGGAGGCGTGTGGAAGCCACGAGGACTCGGACACCCCCTCCCTCCTTCAATGCAAGAAAGAAACCACACACCACCAATGAGCCGGATTTGCGTGTCAAACTCGAAAAGAGGAGGTCTCATCTACAAAAGTTTGAACTTTTACTTAATTAAGTCGTGGTATTTATCTACCAAAAAAAAAACAGAGTCAAGGTATTTAATTCACAGCTGTAATTCAGCTTGGGTCTAGGTGACCATCATGGCGATTATTTTGGCAGTGTACAAGTAAAAATAATTTGGAGCCAGTTTTGAAACTTTGCAACGCTCTTCGATTACGGAAGACCTTGATTATGCAACTTAGATTCGTCCTGTTATGATTTATACAAGTGCCCCGGCTCTACTCCCATTAATTCTGTTAAGGGTGGGCGCCGGTTCGATTTAACATCGAAACGTGTCGAAACTAACTTGATTGGGTAGTCAAATTGACCTTGTTTGGTCGATTCCAAACCAATCCCCGTGAAAATTGATTTGATTCTCAGTTCTTGCTTTGGGACTGATGGTTCAACCCAAGGATTGATTCCCAATCTGAACCAGTCTTTTTCTTTTGAAAAAAAAAAATCTAAGTCGCCGAGGCTTGAGAACCCACGACATCCGATAAAGGAGCATGATCACGATGCACTTAGCCAACAACAACTCATGCCACTAATTGCAACAAACGATTATTATAGTGAGAACACTTCCGAATAATCACAAACACTACTTGAGAAAACAATCAAAGTGATTTTCTTTTTTTAAAATAAAATTTTAAAATTAAGATTAAAATAAAAACTAAAAAGAAAATTTTTCGAAATTATGTTCTAAAATTAGGTTTGGAATAGATTTGGAACAAAAATCCGCTTGGTAACACAATTTCATTTTTTTTTAATTCTAGAACAAATTTCTATTCCAGAAATAAAATTTGGAATAGAAGTCAGAAGTTTAAATTTTCTAATTCTTGATTTATGGAACATAAATAGAAATAAAAACCTCTCTCTCTCTCTCTTCACGACTCGTTCTCTTTCTCTCTTTCTCAGCTGGCTGCCTCCTCCCTCCCCTACGCCACGGTCGTTGGCTGCCCGCCGTCATCAATAAAATAGAAATTTTATATTATTATCAAACGAATTTCTGTTTCAGAAATAGAAATTATCAAACGCATTTCTCTGCTAATAAATTGATTTTACGGAACATAAATTTTGTCATTCGCGCACGCCTAAGCATTTCGCAACAAATGTCGTCATTATTTCAAAGTTTTGATGAGACCAAACTTGTGCTTTTTAATCTCTCTTAACAAACCAATCTAGTAGTAAAAATATATAATCCGTTCAGTGCATGTGGGTTTGGCTTCCCACCCACCAAGGGAAAAGGTAAAGATGATTTGCTTAAAGGGTAAGACAAATCCTCCCTTGACACATCCCTTAGGAAGGATTCTGTCTCCCCTAGTCTATCTCTTTCACTTACCTCTCTCCAATCGTCATCCGCGAACTTCAGTATCGGATCGTTCTCTTGAAACCAAGCTCAGAAGGCTTCCTTTGTTTTGTCGTGCGCAATTAGGCAGGATCCTTCAGAGGTTCGAACTAGCTCGGTGGGACTGAAAAGACCGGGCATCGACGCTACCAAACGACAATTAAGATAATTCTATCATGTCCCTTCTCTATGTCTAGACCACCAAGAGTGACCTTAGCACCGTTTTCGCCCCAAACTTTAGGTTCGATGCACTAAAATTAGCTAGCCAATTTTGTATGAACCTTCTAAGGTTGGCCTCCATCTGTTCCTGCATCATGGACCGCTTCCGATGCTGAGCCCACCAGTGCCCATCGGGCAGAGAGGCTCGCATGAAGGCCCAAAAATTGTTATCATAATAAGCCACCGAATATTTGACAGGGTGCATTGCGTACAGTTCACACGACATTTCCGTACTTGATTACGATAGCACGTCGCGATATTACAAAATACCACGTCGTTGTTAGCTAGCTACAGCAACGCGTCGTGCAATCGTATGGTAAAGCTTGGGTACTGTAAAAGTGGTGGCGATGAATGTACAATCGAGTGGAATCCGCGACGTCGGAACGTAGATACGCAGCACACTAACCTGGCCTTCCGCTAAACTGAAGGTGAGCGGTGGAGTTACCCGAGTCGTCCGTTTGCAGAGTCATTGAAAAACCTTCACAGTTTCGAATCTAACCCTCGGAATCAAAGAGCCGTACACGATGGATGGGATGACTCCGCAATTAGCGCGCCGCCTGTTTTCTTCCCCCGTGCACACGGCATCACCGATACAAAAGACCAACAGATCGATTACCTTATCTCCTTCGTTCGAGTGGAAGACTTTTGACTACCACGAAGTCGTGCTTGTCGCTATGTTCTCCAAGATGCATCATGCGTTTGACCGCAAGGAACATTGCATTCCTATTTTCTATTATTTTATTGGGATTTGACTAATTCTTCGCTGGGCGAACTTTCTTGTTCAGAGAAGAACGCTATCGCATCAACACCAGAATGCTATATCTCAGTTATCATTCTCTAGAAATGGGAGTCGGGGTGTCGTCAACCCCTCGACCCATCAATCGATTCAAGCCTGGGAAAGAAGGTCCCGTGTAAAGGAGCGAGGCCTACATTTAGCCAACAACGGCTGAGCTTTGGGCATGGTCAGGCCGGTCCCTTCCGTCATGTCGATCAGCTCGTCGCTAACTCGGTTCCACTCGAAGCACTGGATCAACGACCCGAGCGTCAACCCGACCATGCGCAAGGCGAGGTTCTCACCCGGACACCCTCTCCTCCCCGAGCCAAACGGCATCATCTTGTACCCGTCTCTCACGCCTTCCATCCCTTCGAATCTCTCCGGCTTGAATTTGGCCACGTCGGGCCAGTACCTGGGATCGTTCTGTATGGAGAACAGGTTGATCAGGAGCATCGTGCCTCGCGGGACGCGGTAGCCTCCTACGTGACACTCCTCCGCTGATTCGTGAGGCACGAGGAGCGGGCCTACAGGATACATGCGCATCGTTTCGTTCATGATGCAATGGAGGTAGGGGAGCTTCGGCAAGTCCGATTCGCCGACTAGGCGGTCGTGACCCACGACCTCGTCTATTTCGGCTTGCGCCTTCTTCAGAATCTCCGGATGGTTTAGCATAGCCGACATTGCCCATTCCATGGTCGCGGCCGACGTATCGGTTCCCGCCGATAACAAAACCTGCCAAAAGAAAAGACCACATTTCATGCTTTAAAAAGTCAAGTCATATTCAAACAAGTTTGTAAATTGAGCTTCATAGTCTTGTAAATTCAAGATGTTAGGCAGATTTTTTTATGGTCTTGAGAAGATTGGGGAGATGATAGAGCTGGTCCAAATAATAGTCAAATAAAAGATTAATTGAGCGCAACATACTCAACTACCCAACAATAAAGTCTACAGCTTTTAATTGATAAATTTTGCAATTTTGATTTTGATATGATGAGCAATACTCAGCTGAAAAAACAAGGAAATGAAAAGTGAAGTGGCTCACCAGCATAAGGCTCTTGATAGTCTCGTCTTTGTAGTACTCTGGCTCAGTCGCTCGCAGAGACAAGAGCACCTGAATCAACGTTTTCCTCTTCCCTCCTTCCGCTGCCTCCGGCGACTCGTCGCACTCGCCACTCCGGCTCTCGTTGATCAAGCTCTGCATGAACCCATCCCTCTTCTTCTGCAACTCCATCAGCTTCTCCTCCACCCCCTTCAGCCCCATCCGCCTCAGGAACGGCAAGAACTCGCCGATGTTTGTCGCGCCGCCGACCTTGAACGACTCCGTCACGATCTCTTTGAACTTTCTCGCCTCCTCCACCTCCCCAACGTTCTCTCCGTAGTACCTGCGCAGAAAAGGATTAATTGAACTTCAGCTCAATTCAAAAGTTTAAAGTTGTGAAGTATGAAAGTGCGATTCATGTTTAGATATACTGGCAGTACCTCTTTCCGGCGATCATCTGCATCATCACGTTCAGCATCAGCTCGAAGAAAGCGGACTTCACATCCACGCTCTGGCCGTCGCTCTTGGCGAGCCGATGGAGCAGCGACTTCACCTCGTCGGTCCGGATGCTCGAGAGGGTCAGGAGGCGGTTGGTGGAGAGAATCTCGAGGGAGGCGATGCGGCGGAGGTTCCGCCAGTGGTCGCCGTAGGAGGACCAGGCGAGGCTGGTGTAGTTGTAGCCGAGGTGCTTCCCAGCAAGGAGGCGGGGGCGGTTGGCAAAGACGACGTCGTTCTTGGCGAGGCACTCCTCGGCGGCATCCGGGGAGGAGATGACGAGGACGCGGCGGGACCCGAACTGGAGGAGGGCGACAGGGCCGTGGCGGCAGGAGACCCGGGAGAGGGAGCGGTGGAGGGGCTTCTTGAGGAGGTAGAGGTGGCCGATGACGGGGATGGTGGGGAACGGGGTGGGCGGGAGGTTGCGGATCTTGTGGAGCAAGCGCTTCGCGATGGCGTAGAAGGCGAGGAAGAGGAGGAGTTCGATCACCATTTGCACGGGCGAAGCCAAAGCGAGTGGTGGGGATGCCTACAGCTCTAACCGGTGGTCTCTATTTAAACGCGAAAATAAGGGAGCGTTTCGTAACGAATGACCTTTGTATGTTGTGGCCACAAACAAAGCAACAAAAGAAAAAAAAGAAGAAAAAAGAAGAGTCCGTGTCAATTGGGCATATGAATAAAGAAGGGTCTAAAAGTAAAAACCAAGATGGTAGGTATAAAAGCCAGTCGCAAAGGTGGACTAATGGAGGAACCTTCCGGGCCCAGGGAACACGATGAAGGAAAGAAAGAAAATTTGGTAGTGTATTTTCTAGAAGAAGCTGACATTGGTGTCCCCCCCATCCTGGCTCGTAATTCAATCGCAAGCGGGTCTCCTGGTTTTAGCTTATATCAATGGAAGGTGCTCCCTTTGATATCGCAATTGTGATGCGCAACACCTTCCGACTTTGCATGCCTTGGTTACGGAGATCACAATGAATTAAAGATTCGACTGGTTCCGATATGAACCGGGTGAATCTCAATCGTTGATGTGGTGGAATCTCGCTAGAGATTCACATCAGTGAAATTCGTAGAGGATTCATCTAGAGATGGGCCCCTTCAAGAATGAAAAGAACAGAAAAGGGCGTTGGGTTTTAGATGGCAATGAGCTGGACCCAGATAAGTCAAGCCACTGAAGACTCGAGGTGAGGATGATGACACCGCAGGCTTCACCCATCTTGGGGCTTCCTCCAAGAAATCGGCCTTTCCCTTGTTTGTTCTCTAGTTTCTTCAACCTTATTCATTTGTTTAGGGCAAGTGGGTGTGCCGTTATTATAAAGAGAAAGGCGCTTTCACATCTTCTTAACTCGAAATAACTGAGGAGAGAAAAGTTTTTTTTTTTTTTGGTACTCTCAAGAACAGATCTAATATAAATGGGGCAAGGCCTGTAGCTTAGAGGATTAGAGCACATGGCTATGAACCACGGTATCGGGGGTTCGAATCTCTCCTCGCCCACAATCGGTCCAAATGGGGAAGGACCGTTTGAATTTAGATTGAGATACCAACACAAGTTCTTCCCTTGTGAATTAGATAGATTCATATAAAAAAAGAGGTTGATGATAAGTTCTTTCAAAATGCTAATCCTTGGGCTTTATTTGTGAAGTCCCTATTCCTTGATTATCGAAGCCCAAAGATCTATGAAGTAGTCCATGCTTGACTAGCCAAGCAGACAAACGACATTGGGAATTGAAGAGGGGAGAACGAGCAGATATCAAACGAATTGAGAGATCTGAATCTTGTGTTTATGGATCCCCTAGCTTTGATTGTTTTTCACCTTTTCATATAATTTCAATTTTTTTTATACCATTGACATTGATAGTTGTAGATAGATAGATAATATGCATTGATATATAGCAATGGTAGTTAAGAGCATTCCTTTCCTGGGGCCAAGACTGCCCAAGAAGAAAGAGCAAGAAACCTCTCAGTCATGAACTTTTTGGGCTCGGCCCACAACTTCGGATCATTCTAAATGGCCCATATGTTGACCACTAGCATCGCGCCACGTGGGACTCGGAAGCCACAAATCGTGCACTCTTTAGATGATTCATGGGGCAGAATTATTGGCGCAGCCAGGTACATTCTAAATGTATCGGCGGCGATACCTTGGAGATAAGGAAGCTCTGCGAGGTCCGATTCCTCAATCAGCCTGTTATGTCCCATGTAAGCGTTGATCTCGGCTTGGGCTTTCGCCAAGGCCTCGGGATTGTTCAAGAGAAGAGATAGTGCCCACCCCATTGTGCCGGCGCTAGTATCGGTCACCGCTGTTAACATGACCTAAATCCACGTCACATATGATTATCACTTCGTTGAATATCATATCAAGATGCTGACATTAATGAAATTTAAAACCTAAAAAGCTGACATATTGAAGCAAAGTAAATTAAGATTTAAGCTTGCACTCAATAAGATCAACAGGAGTGCCAACTGGATTGGAGAACCCTTACACGTATAGGCTTATAGTTACTCTGTCATAAATCAGATGCAGAAAGGTTGTAGAATCACTCGGATCATTCCGCAAATACAAAATAAATATGAGGTAGGATTGTGGGAGCCCATCGAGAGCTTGAATCATCAAGTTCTTATCAAAGACGGAGCAATTGATTGCAGTGAGAGAGTCCGCAATTGATTTCAGATGCCGAAAATAGTCAGACATTAACTAATTGGGTTTTCTTAAAGGCATTTTGAAAATCAAGTTTTAGTCCAATTTCCTTGGCCGCGCAGCAATTGGCAAAGCCTCGTCCGAGAGCCAAGTGAACTTTAGGGAAAATTTCGATTGTGAGGGTCGAATTTATCAAACTACGAATGCATTAATCCATCTTGATCCTAGTGGAATAGGAGGTGATGCATTTGATAATCCTCCAAAACTTTTAATTCTGCTCCATAAGTAATTCTGGAGTAAAAATGCGTTTAGTAAAGAATGACTTCTAAAGCAATTTTCTACTTCTAAATAAGAATTGTGTTTGGTAAAGAAGTGATTCTCTAGGGCCGGAATCAATTCTTGCAAAAACTGATTCTTTTCTATTTTCACTTCTCATTTTCCTTTTCACACTCGTAAGCCGCTACTGCTGGTCGCCGTCCGCCAGCAGCCAATTGCCGGGCGGTGGGCGGTCGCTGGTTCCCATTGGTTGCCAATCTCCGGGCGGTTTTTGGTAAACTTGCCAAAAGCAAAAGTAAAATGAGGATAAGTTTGGTAAACATAATTTCTCATTCTTTTCCAGAATCAAAATTTTGAAACAGAATGGATTTCGAACACCCCCATAGACCACCATAGTACCATTCTGATCATTGATAATCTTTGGCGGATACGGAAAAGACCCGTCCACATAGCCCAGTAGATCGTTGTAGATTAAAAATAGGTTTAAACTAAGATTTCCATAGGAGATAATTGTCTGCATCAAGTTTATGGTAGCTCAATCCAATTAGAGTTGTATGATATGTATTTATAGGAGTGATTAATAATAGTCAGAGCACGTATAGAAATATAATAACAGAAAGACCCCATGATACATATAAATTACACATTAATAAGAATAGCGCTATTGTATCAACACCAGAGTTCTATATCTTGATATCATTCTTCAGAAATGGGAGTCAAGGTGTCATCAACCCCTCGGCCCATCAATCGATTTAAGCCTGAGAAAGAAGGTCCCATGTAAAGGAGTGAGGCCGACATTTAGCCAACAACGGCTGAGCTTTGGGCATGGTCAGGCCGGTCCCTTCCGTCATGTCGATCAGCTCGTCGCTAACTCGGTTCCACTCGAAGCACTGGATCAACGACCCGAGCGTCAACCCGACCATGCGCAAGGCGAGGTTCTCACCCGGACACCCTCTCCTCCCCGAGCCAAACGGCATCATCTTGTACCCGTCTCTCACGCCTTCCATCCCTTCGAATCTCTCCGGCTTGAATTTGGCCACGTCGGGCCAGTACCTGGGATCGTTCTGTATGGAGAACAGGTTGATCAGGAGCATCGTGCCTCGCGGGACGCGGTAGCCTCCTACGTGACACTCCTCCGCTGATTCGTGAGGCACGAGGAGTGGGCCTACGGGATACATGCGCATCGTTTCGTTCATGATGCAATGGAGGTATGGGAGCTTCGGCAAGTCCGATTCGCCGACTAGGCGGTTGTGACCCACGACCTCGTCTATTTCGGCTTGCGCCTTCTGCAGAATCTCCGGATGGTTTAGCATAGCCGACATTGCCCATTCCATGGTCGCAGCCGACGTATCGGTTCCCGCTGCTAGCAGAACCTGCCAAAAGAAAAGACCACACATCCACATTTTATGCTTTAATAAACTCCTAATGTCTGACCAAAAAAAAAAAAAACTCCTAATGAAATAAAACGAATAAAATAAGATGTAGGTGTGACTAGCTTCCAAGATAAAATCGCTACACTATATAATTAAGTCAAGTTATTTTCAAGTTATATTCAATCAATTTTGTAAATCCAGCTTCATAGTCTCGTAAATCTGCTCAACACCCGCTAACTTCAGCAAGGAGTGGCAGGAGCTACAATGAAGCAGAATTCAAGATTTTAGGAGTGGGAGCATCATTATTTTTTAACCCATCAAATAGGTAAGTTGGGTCGAAAATGATCCGATCCAAATTGATACATTTTATCCATTTTAACTTATTTTCAGGCAATACAAATCTAGGTATCCATGTCCAACTCAAAACATATCTGATCTGACTCATATTATTAAAATATTTTCATATTTAACTATTTATAACACATTTACCGAATATAAGTAACTTATATAATAACTCAACTTATCAAATATAGGTTAAGAAATGGATTTATAACCCATTTTGACAGGTTTAATTATTCTAGAGACGATAGAGCATGTCCAAATAATATTCAAATAAAAAAAATGACTTACAACAATCATTCTAGTTTAAACGTGAAAGCGAAAATAACAAATATTGCATACTAAAACAAATATCAAAATCGTAAATTATACCCAACAAAATAAGTCTACAACTTTGAATTGACTAATTTTGCAATTTGATTTTGACATGATGAGCAATATTCAGCAGAAAAAAGAAGGAAATGAAGAGACTTGCCGACACAAGGCTCCTGACAGTCTCGTCTCTGTAGTACTCTGGCTCAGTCTCTCGCAGAGACAAGAGCACCTGAATCAACGTTTTCCTCTTCCCTCCTTCCGCCGCCTCCGGCGACTTGTCGCCCTCACCACTCCGGCTCTCGTCGATCAAGCTCTGCATGAACCCATCCCTCTTCTTCTGCAACGCCATCAGCTTCTTCTCCACCCCCTTCAGCCCCATCCACCTCAGGAACGGCAAGAACTCGCCGATGTTCGTTGCGCCCCCGCTCCTGAACGACTCTGTCACGATCTCCCTGAACTTTCTCGCCTCCTCCACCTCCCCCACGTTCTCTCCGTAGTACCTGCGCAGACAAAGATTTATTAAACTTCGGTTCATTTTAAAATCTTAGACCGTTAAATATGAAAGTGCCATCCAATATTTAATTATTCTGGCAGCACCTTTTTCCGGCGATCATCTGCATCATCACGTTCAGCATCAGCTCGAAGAAGGCGGACTTCATGTCCACGCTCTGGCCGTCGCTCTTGGCGAGCCGACGAAGCAGCGACTTCACCTCGTCGGCCCGGATGCTCGAGAGGGTCAGGAGGCGGTTGGTGGAGAGGATCTCGAGGGAGGCGATGCGGCGGAGGTTCCGCCAGTGGTCGCCGTAGGAGGACCAGGCGAGGCTGGTGTAGTTGTAGCCGAGGTGCTTCCCGGCGAGGAGGCGGGGGCGGTTGGCGAAGACGACGTCGTTCTTGGCGAGGCACTCCTCGGCGGCGTCGGGGGAGGAGACGACGAGGACGCGGCGGGACCCGAACTGGAGGAGGGCGACAGGGCCGTGGCGGCGGGAGACCCGGGAGAGGGAGCGGTGGAGGGGCTTCTTGAGGAGGTAGAGGTGGCCGATGACGGGGATGGTGGGGAACGGGGTGGGCGGGAGGTTGCGGATCTTGTGGAGCAAGCGCTTGGCGATGGCGTAGAAGGCGAGGAAGAGGAGGAGTTCGATCACCATTTGCGCAGGCGAAGCCAAAGCAAGTGGTGGGGATGACTACAAGTCTAACCGGTGGTCTCTATTTAAACGCGAAGGTTCAAACTTCGAAGAATCATATCTCCGGAAAATAAGAGAGGGTTTCGTAATAATTGACCTTTGTACGTTGTGGCCAAAAACAAAGCAACCAAAGAAGAAAAAGAGGAGTCCCTGTCAAATGGCATATGAATAAAAGGTGGACTAATGGAGGAACCTTCCTTGCCCACGGAACACGATGATGAAGGAAAGAAAATGAATTGGAGGGACCCCAAGGCAGCCAAGTTACCTCGTCCTGGTAGGGACGGTTGTTGGTAGTGAATTTTCTAGGAAAATTCCAATTAAGAGGCTGAAGTGACCAAAAAACCTCAAATAAGGGCATGATGTAAAGGCATTTTTTTCCTTTTCATTTTGTTGATTAAATAAAATAAAAATATTAAAAAAAATGAAAAACGAAAAACGAAAAAAAAAAAATGGAGGAAGAAGCAAGCGGTGGCAACACCTTATTGCCATCGCCCCGTCGCCGGTCGAAAAGGGCCAACAGGGATCACCGACCCTCGGCGAGGGTCACGACCCCCCCACCCAGATTGGGGTGGGCCACCGGCCCTCTAGCCCAAGCTGGGTGAGGGTTGCTAGCCCTCGCCCAATGGCAGTGGCCCTCGGCGACGCTTGGCGACCATCACCCCTCGCCCAGCTTGAGCTGGAGGGTTGCCAGGCCCTTGCCTCAGTCAGCGAGGGTCGCTGAGGGTCGGCGACGAGGGCGGCGGCAACAAAGGGCAAGAGCTGTCGCCCCTTCCTTCCTCCTCCTTTCTTTTTTCTTTTATTTTTCTTTTATTTAATCAATAAAGTGAAAAGGACGAAATTGTTCTTAGACCGTGTCCTTATTTGAGATTTTTTAACCACTTCAAATCCTTATTTAAGACTTTTTGACAACTTCAAGTCCTTAATTGAAATAAGGTCTACTTCAACCATTATTTGAAAAAACGAGAGCATTTCAAACCATTAATTGGAAGTTTCCCGGATTTTCTAGAAGAAGTTGACGTTGGTATCCCCCCATCCTAGCTTGTAAATCAATCGTAAGCATGTCTCCTGGTTTTAGCTTATATCGATGGAAGGTGCTCCCTTTGATATCGTAATTGGGGTGCGCAACACCTTCCGACTTTGCATGCATTGATTACAGAACGTCAGAAGATCGCGATGAATTAAGATTGTTGGACAACTATTTCTTGATGAATTAAGATTGTTGGACAACTATTTCTTTGACGCTGATAGAATTCGATTTTGACTGGTTTCGATATGAACTGGGATCTAGCGGGAGCTAGGAGAATTCAATCATTAATGTGCTAGAATCTCACACGAGATCAACATGCCTAATAGTTGTAATTGGGGAAAAGTACCAAAAAAATCATCAACCTCTTGCATTTGTATCAATTCAGTTTTAAACGTCTCAATTGAATTAATTTAATCATCAACATTTTGCATTTGTGCCAATTGAGTCCATTCGGCCAATTTTGGCCAGAAATCGTTGGCATGGACGCTAGCTATCCTACGTGGCGCGATTAGCACTGATGTGAACATATTTTAATAATTTTTGAATTTTTTTTATTGTTTTATTGTTTTTCTTTTCTTTATTATTATTTTCTTTCTT